>APFE031029154.1:33729-63569 GCA_000404065.3 Pinus taeda
AGTTGGGATCAGTGTGACAGCCCCTTCTCTGAGTTCCCTGCCACCAACCACACCTTGTGGGGTTGAAGGCTTTTCTCGCTAACTGGTAGGTAGGTGCGGGCGGCAGGGTCAACAAGTTCCACTATGAACTGACTGAGGGTGTTGACAGCGTAACAAATATATGGCCTGGTATTGACCAGATACATCAGGGACCCTATTAGTTGCTTGTACAAGGTGGGATCTACTTCTTCATCTTCAAACGCATCAGTGTTCTTCCACTTGGTAACCATTGGAGTAGCCATGGATCTACAATCATGCATTCTGAACCTTTTTAAAATTTCTGTAGCGTATCTCCCTTGTCCAAGGAAAATTCCACCCTTCTACTGCCAAACTTCTAACCCCATAAAATAATGCATCTGTCCCAAATCCTTCATGTCAAATTCTGTAGTTAGGTTTTCCTTGCAATCTTTGATGAGCCTAGATGAACCTGCCAGGAAAAGGTCATCCACATATAACACCAAAATTAGAGGCTCATTCTCTACAATCGGATAGTAGAGGTTGGAATCTGCGTCACTCCTGACGAATCCCATCTTCTGCAAGTAACCATCAATTCGACTGTATCATGCTCTAGGCACTTGTTTAAGCCCAAACAAGGCTTTCTTCAACCTACAAACATGAGTTTTCTTCTCATGTGTCTCAAAACCCTCTAGTTGTTAATGTATACTTATTTTTCTATCACCCCGTTCAAGAACGCAGTCTTGACATCCATTTGGTGAATCTCCCACCCCATCTATGCTACAAGGGATATCACATATCTAATAGATTATAGAAGTATAACTAGCTACTGGGGCGAAGGTTTCTTCGTAGTCTATCCCTTCCTTCTAAGCATACCCCTTAGCCACGAACCTGGCTTTGTATTTTTCCACACTGCAATCTGCAGCATATTTGACCTTGTAGATCCATCTCAAACCTACAAATGATATGTCCTGAAGCCTAGGTACCACTTCCCAGACATCATTGGCCTTTATGGAATTGTATTCCTCCACCATAGCATCTACCCATACTTAATGTTGAATGGCCTCCTGAAAACTAGAGGGTTCTCCAACCTGAGCCACCAAAGCCTGGTATCTATCTGGTTGTCTACACTCTCTTTTGTCGTTCCTATGAGCTCTAATGAAATCCTCTGCATCCCATAGTATCTGATGAAGTTCCCAACACGTTCTTCCACTGGTAGTGGGTGGATCTATTTGCTCTTCCTCCTGAGATTCCACCCGCTGTGATGCCTCTAGATTCTTGTCCTTTGGAGAAATATTGGTGTTGGTTTCTACTAGTCGAAGTGGCTAGACCAATGGATCATCCTTTGACTGCTCTTCAGAAGGCATTTCTCGGGATTTCCTAAAAGATTTATCTCCATGAACTTTACATCCTGTCGTACTATGATCTCTCTATTGCCTGGAAGGTAGATTCTATATGCCTTAGCATTCTCGCTATATCCCACAAGATATCCTTTTTCTGCAGTTTGACCCAACTTCTTCCTCTTTTCTTCGGGTATATGGCAGTATGCCAAGCTCCCAAATATTCTGAAATGGCTCACTTTAGGCTTCTTGCCGGTGAAGACACTCTTCGGAGTAATCTTACCTAATGCCCTATGAGGAGTCCTGTTCTAAACATATACTATTGTGTTGCATGCTTCTGCCCATAAAAATTTGGGCATATCCTGATCATACAACATTGCCCTCACTGCTTCAACAATAGTTCTGTTCTTCCTCTCTGCTACTCCATTCTGCTCCGGATTATATGGAGTTGTCCATTCTCTTTTGATGCCTTCCCTTGCGCAAAACTCAGTGAAGTCTTTATCAATATATTCTCCACCATTGTCTGAGCGCAACACTTTTATCCTTTTCCCTGTCAAATTCTCAACCAGAGCTTTAAACTCTTTGAATCAATCAAAAACCTCATCCTTGGTTTTTAGAAAGTAGATCCAAGTCTTCCTGGAAAGGTCATCAATGAAGGTGACAAAGTATTCGACACCACTAAGAGCTTTTGTGGACATGGGTCTGCAGATATGTGAGTGTATTAATCCCAAAACACTCTTTGCCCAATTGTTACTTCTGGAATAAGCCGCTTTGGCGTTCTTGCCCAGTACGCAACCTCTGCATACATCGTCTTGTTTGGTACTTAATTCTGGAACTCTTGTGACGCTTCCTCTGAGAATTTTTAGAGCCCCATGGTGTAAGTTCCCCATCCTTTTGTGCCATAGTTCATTTAAATATTTTTCACCACTGCTACCTATCAATGCCATTGGAGATTCTAGTTGTAACTTATACAATCTGTTACTTCTGACTCCAATTTGAGCCTTCTTCTTCCAACTCGGATGTTTGACCTACTCTTTCTTCCCAATGAAGTAAACATCATAGCCCTTGTTTTGTGACTAAGATACAAAGAGTACGTTCATCCCCAATCCAGGCACATGCAACACATTGGTAGCTCGAATCCAATCCCCTACTTCTATTTGAAAAACTATAGTACCTCTTCCTATGGGGGTACATTTTGACTCTTTTTCCATGGTGATTTGGAAGTTCATTTGTTCTTCTTGATAGCTCGAGAAACATTGTCGTATTCCCATCATGTGTGCAAAAGCCTCGCTATCAATATACCAAACCTCAGAGGAAGCAGAACTTGACAAGCAAGCGACTTCTTCTTCCAATCTGGAAGCCAACACAGAATTGTCGTGATCCATTATATTCTTTGTGCTTTCCTCTCTCTGGGGAGAACTGCGTGAGTCCTTTTGAGTTGTTGCTCTAGCATCATGCTCATGACCCATTGCAAATTCTCTAATCCTGTTGCCCGGTCTTACCTCTAATACCATGTGAAAATTTCTAACATGAAATTCTACTGTAGTAATTGATTTTATCTCTCCTACTTATTTTCCACAAAAAGTTATGTACAAATAAACATCAAAGTAAATTCTACTGCAGTTGTCACATAATAGCATAGAGAAAAGAACAGTGAAATACAAGCACAAGAATCAATCACATCAACACAGTTGTTTTTGGACAATAGTCCCCGGATGCAAGAAAACGGGTGCAGCAAATGAGGGTTTATCTATTATTCTTCAGCAACAATCTCTTTACAAGGAAGGATTTTGCAAAACATAGAGAAACCTTTATACTTTCTTCCCAATGAAGTAAACATCATAGCCCTTGTTCTGTAACTGAGATACAAAGGGTACTTTCATCCCCAATCCAGGCACATGCAGCACATTGGTAGCTCGAATTCGATCCCCTGCTTCTGTTTGAAAAACTATAGTACCTCTTCCTACGGGAGTACATTTTGACTTATTTTCCATGGTGATTTGGAAGTTCATCTGTTCTTCTTGATAGCTCGAGAAACATTCTCGTATTCCCGTCATGTGTGCAGAAGCCCCGCTATCAATATACCAAACCTCAGAGGAAGCAGAATTTGACAAGCAAGCAACTTCTTCTTCCAGTCTAGAAGCCAACACAGAATTGTCGTGATCCATTATATTATTCTTCCTTTCCTCTCTCTCAGGAGAACTATGCGAGTCCTTTTGAGTTGCTGCTCTAGTGTCATGTTCACGACTCATTGCAGATTCTCTAATCCTGTTGCCCGATCTTACCTCTGATACCATGTGAAAATTTCTAACATGAAATTCTACTGCAGTAACTGATTTATCTCTCCTACTTATTTTCAACAAAAAGTTATTTACAAAACCCTTTTGTAAACATCAAAGTAAATTCTACTGCAGTTGTCACATAATAGCATAGAGAAAAGAAAAGTGAAATACAAGCACAAGAATCAATCACATCAACACAGTTGTTTTTGGACTATAGTCCCCCGATGCAAAGAAAACGGGTCCAATAGATGAGGGTTTATTTATTATTCTTCAACAACAATCTCTTTACAAGGAAGGATTTGCATAACATAGAGAAACCTTTATGAAAACACCTTAGATAATTTTCCTCCACCCTTTGGAGAAATTTTGAAACCCAAGAGACCCTCCAACCTTCATTGCATCACCTCTGCGTCATCTTTGTGTGAACATTGCGTCCCTTGATGCGCTACCTCTCTGAGTTGTCCCTCTGATTCACTACGTCCCCTCCTCAGTCTTTGACTGATGCTGATACCCTCCGCTTCCTTCACCATGCAACTCTCCCTTTCAAATCAAACTCTTACTTGTTGAGAATCGATTTCCCTCGGGTTACTGAGTATTTGCCATGTGTGTCTCCAAATGACTCTAAAGCCTTCATTTATATTTTTCCTATTGAGATATCAACAGCCGTGATCTAATCTCTAAACAACGGCTAAGATTAAATTAAACTTGATCCTCGTCTCTTAGAAGCTTCTCACCCATATTTTCATTAATACCCATTAATATTTTAATTTTCCTAAGTTTAGACTTAGGAACCCCATTAAAAATATTAATTATTTTAATAAAATACAATCCGGGTGGAAATGCACCAAACATTTCTGGGTCTTGCAGATCTCATGTGTTCTAGCCCCTTCACAAAATTTTGGTGCTAGAGCACATCCAATGCTACCCAAAAATCAACAGCTACAAGGGCCCACAGTATCATAGTAACAGGTTCAATGTTAGCAGAAGCAATTTGTCATTAGACAACTGCAAATCTAGTTGCAGTCAATACTCGGGAGACGGTTGCAAAGCTAGATGCAATAACACAAGTAGTGTGAATAGCCCAATTGGAGTATGTAGGTGCAATTCCAGCCAGCAGATTCCCAACGAGAACTATGCAGTCCATTTTCCACTATAGGAGGACATTGCAAGTTGTCAGGAGGGAGCAAGGAGATTTCCCATCGGGAAATCGAGACTCAGAGGGAGTCTAGTTTCAAAGGGAGAATCCTTATGGAAGTTAGTACTTCAAGATCTGGGGAGATGAGACTCATTAATGCAGTAGTTACAGTAGCAGTGCAGAGATAACAACAAAGAAATAGCAATAGCAATATGAGTAGATCAGAGGTCAGAGTTACAGAGATTGGACAGAGTCCTTAAGGAGTCCACCTCATGGATCACTACCTAGCTATGGGGACCCACAGTATGCAGTAGCAAGATGAATCAGTGGCAGTTGATGCAGTGAGTACCAGAGTGACAGTTGCAGACTAGTGGCAGTCTGATGCTAAGGAGCGCAGTGCAGTGTTGGCAACAAAGCAAATGGCTCAGTAGCAGATTCAGCAACAGTGCAGATTCTTCACTGAAAGTGCAGATTCTAATAGCAGTCAGAGACTCGGGAGACGGATGCATCATACTGAACACATTTGATTTAGTATTTTGGATGTTTCTCAGTTGTAGTAGTTGTAGTTTCAGCAACAACAGATGAGAGGGGGTTGCAGTGCAGATGCAGAGTTGGTAGAAGTATAGCAGAGTTAGCAACAGCGCAGATGCAGCATCATATTTGTCTAATAGTTGGTGGGCAGCAGTAGCCAGACATCAGCGACATGATAGAGGTGATACAGAGACAGGGTGTTGGGGCAGGATGTGCAACACTAGAGAGAGAACACAATCCTCGGTAAGAGGGAGTTTTAGTTTCTATAGCATCGGATGTGTTCTAGCCCCGCAATTTGGTGGAGAGCTAGAATACATGAGATCTCCAAACCCCGGGAATCATTTCTAGATATTCCACCCAGAGATGGCTTAGTTAGATTATTAACCAGTTTTTAAATATTTCCTTAGTCTAAACTTATGGAATATGGTTAATTAATCAGAATTAATTAAGTCAAGGTGTGAATCATCTAGAAACTCACATGAATCGACTCCAAGATGATCTTATCCATTGATTAAGATTTAATCTTAGTCGCCAGTGCTCTAACGGTGGATTATAACATGAAGTTGATGGTCACTTGGAGAAAACACACCAGAACACCAGCAGTTTGATTTCCTCGGTAGATTAATTTCTAGAGGAGTAGCGGTCAACTGTCAAAGAGCCAGAAATTGAAGCAGTGAGTGAGGGGCAAGGACAGTGAGGTTGGAGGAAGATTTCCAGATCTAGTGAGTGCATTTGCAGAGAGGCAAAAGATCCATAGTGAGGTTGACTCAAGGGCAACGCAGTAACCTCTAATAGGCAGTTCAATTTGCAGATTTGGGAAGTTGATTCAGAGTTTCGAAGGCAAAAGAATTTCGCAAAGGCCGAGAGGAACGTTTCCAGAGTTAATAGCAAGTAGAAGAGGAAGCTCAGTGTGAGATCCAGGTTGTATGATTTTGTGCCTGCATAGAGTCTATGCAAAGGGTGACGCAGGGCAAGACGTAGAGAGTTTCAGAGGCCAGTGTTCAGTGTCTGATTTGCCTGTGGGGTGAGGAAAATTCCTCTCTTGAATTTTGCCAGTACTTTTCTTTGTAGGATTGCCAGATTCGGCATCCAAATTATTGTACTCAGATTTTTTCACTGCTACATAATAATAAAATGCTCAGCTATTGCACCGGTTTTCCCACATTGGGTTTTTCCGAGGACAATTGTCCAAAAAATAACGATGTAATTTTTATGTGTGTGAATGCTAGTATTTTCTCAAATTCCAAAACTATTTATTTTCCACATAATTTTATCTGTGAAGGTTGCAATGTGTTTAATTCGATGTTCTCGTAGTAATAACCTAAATAATTAATTTACCAGTTAGAAGAATTAATACAAGTTGTTGCAATAGGATTTCAGTATTCAAATTTTCACACTCCAAAACCCAGAAATTGTTTCTAGAAATTCCACCTAGAGATGACTCAATTAAATTAATTGACCATAATTACAAAAATTCCTAAGTCTAACTTAGGAAAAGTGTATAATTAATAGGAATTAATTGAGAAAGGTGTGAATTATTTAGAAACCCACACGGATCGACAGAGGACTACACAGTCAACTTCAGAGGGCAATTCGATTTAGCTCGGGAAAAATCAATTCAGCGTCCGGAGGCCTGGAAAGACTTCCAAAAGGTCGGAGAATCATTTTACTCAGAAGAGACAGGCAGAACGACTTGATCAGAACCAATTTCGGGTTAGACGTCAAAGGGTTTGCGCAAGCACAGTGTAGAAGCCTACGCACAGGGTCCAGGAAGATGAGTTTCTTAAGTGAAGTTGTGTCGGAGTTGCTTGTGGAGGAAGGGAAATTCCCTTAGAGAATTTTGGCCAGATTATCTTGTTGTGGATTTCCATTTTTCATGTATCCAAATTGTACTCAGAATTTCACTACTACATAATAATAAAAAACCTCAGCTTTTGCACCGATTCTTCAAAGTTGGGTTTTTCCGGTAACATTTGTCCAAAAATAACTATGTTGATTTTTGTGTGTGTGTGCTAGAATATTTCTCAGTTTCCAGTGTTATTATTTTCCACAGATTTATTTCTGAAGGTTGTAGTGTGAATTATATGGTATTTGTTGTCGCAAATAAATTGCTAAATTAATTAACAATTAAAAGAATAATTTCCAACTGCTGCAATAAATTTCGTACCGAAATTTTCTGAGTTGCAGAATAATTTCATAGCGCCGAAATTTTCACACAATAGTTTCGCTCAATGTTGCTCTTATCATGATATTATTGCGATAATATTGCCAAAACCAACCTCGACGATAATATCAGTAGTAATTATCGCGATAATTTGGCCTTTTGAAATTATTGCGACAATTTCAGTTTATCGCAATAATTTAGGTAATTATCATGATAATTTTGAAATTATCACGCTGTTATTGTCAATTTCAACTTATTGTCAATATTTTTTTCCTTTTGGCCCTAGTTTTTAAAAAGTGAGTTAGGGGATTGAGTTGTGAGGATAATTTGACTATTTCCATCAAGCAAACAAGGGGAAATGTATTGTGTTCATTTCCAATGCTTCATAGTTAATGGTAATATTAAATTCTTGAAGTTAATGTTTTCATTTTTTTATTTCATTTTCATCCTTTTACTTAAATGTTTTAACCTAAGTCACTTGACACGGGAATTCAAGATTCTATGGATACGGGGATTCGAGTGTCAAACACGGACACGCTGACCCCCTCGAACAGGACACGTTTGGATACGTTATATTTTATTTTATTAAATATATAATATATAATATATATTATATATTAAAGAGAGTTAGTGCGCCCTTGCCCTGACACGGGGTAGGCCCTCCGCAGTACACGCCCTCCGCAGACTAGCTCTGTTTTCATTGTTGCTTGCTCGTAACCAGCCGACGACCCCCGTTCATTCGGTTCCTCCTTACCTCCCAAAACAGCAATCCCAGCTAGCGTTTTCAGTTTAACGCTGTTGGGTTTAGTCTAAGCCTATGTCGGTTTCCCCGGTTTACAACGGCAGCTGATGTAACCCCCGGAGCAACAATGGAGGGTGACCTTATAGACTGTTCGGAGGACCCCCTTGAGGGCATCTCCATTTTCGGCAAACATACCAGCAATGAGGCATACTTTCCGTTCAGCAGGGAGCTCACTGAGGTTATTGCTCCGCTTCCATCGCTTTCAAGACAACCCAGCGCCATTATTGACCTCCTGAAGGTTCCTGTGACCTGGTCGGCTTCCGCTGTAACCCCCCAGATGCCTACTCCCCAACATTTCGATCCCAGGACTACTGGATCTGAACAGACAACTGGATCTTCCAGCTTATCCTCCCTCCACCCCTCTGCGAACTCACACTACCCATCTCAGTCCCCAAACAGAGAAGCTCTACCCCTTTCTGCTCACTCCTCCCCACCCTTGGAGCCTGTTCAATGGTCCGGCAGCTATACTATTGTCCCGCCTCTCCCAAAAACCTTCCCCTTTGGCTCTGCACTGTTACCTCCATACCCTAACCCTAACCCTACCCCTCCTGACCCTAATCTCAAAGAAACCCTTGAGGGATCTGAGGAAGCGGAGCTTGCCCTCGGGAAGAAGCAAAGGTGTGTCAAACCCAGGACACAAGAAGTCTTCAATGATTGGGAAGAAGACTTTCAGCGACAAGATACCATGGATATGGCAGTGATGGTCCTGGTCGGTAGGGTCAGGGGCAGGAACTACACTGCAGCACGACTCAAACAGTGGGTTGCAGAGATTTGGGGCCATCACTTGGCAAATCTGCCTATCGTACAAACCTTTGTTTGTGGCTGGTTCGCCCTACGTTTTGCACGAGCTGAACACACTAACTGGGTTCTTTCCTCCTTCTGGCACATCGAACAAGCCCCGGCCATGCTAAGGAGATGGAGTCCGATGTTCGACCCGAATCGAGAACAACTTGGGGCAAGGCCAATATGGGTTCGGCTCCCTGGTCTGCCTCTCCACTTTTGGACCGAGAACATTTTCAGAAGAATTAGCAATTCTCTGGGGACATTCCTAGATTTCGACAGATCCTATCTCTCTACGGGGGTCATGGCCTATGCTAGACTACTGGTTCACCTGGATATTAGAGGTGGCTTACAAGAAAAAGTCACACTCCGCTGGAGGAATTACAACCAGATCCAGGTACTGGACTATGAGGGGGTCCCTTTCCGCTGCAGATGATGCCATAAGGTTGGACATCTCTACAAGGACTGCCCCCTCCTCGCGAAATCAAAAATGGGCAGCAAAGGGAAGGCCTCATCCGCAGGGGGAGCACAAACACAGGAGGAACATTCGAATGGGGCCGACATGATGGACACTGGTGCAAACGGATCCAGGCTTGCCTCGTCGACTCCGAAGAAGCGCAGGAATGCACCCCTTCAGCCACCTTCACCTCCACTGACTAGGACTAAGGCGGCTGCTGGAGTCGCGATATCTTCAGGTATGTCCAATCCTAACCCTTGCTCTGCTTCCATTATTTTTTCATCTACACACAAGGAAATCTCTAAGCAACCTGGGTTGAATTTGGACAATCCTTATCTCTGTTTAAACCACCCGGCAAGCCCACCCATTCTTCATTTTCTTGTTCCCTCACCTTCAGCACCCTCGACCATACTGGAACCACCAAAGGCATAAATTCCTAGATCTGACCTCGCTCCCCACAGATATCATCTCCGATCTCATTCTCGCACACCAATGCCGGATGCTATTGGCATTGGTCTTACACGTTCCTCCTCCTATCAGAAGCTCCCCCAAGGCAGACCTTCCTCCCTATCAAAAGTTAAACAGAAGGCAGGAATGGAAGTGGCCTCCGGTTAACAGCTTTCACTTGACAAGGTCCTTAGAGCACAGAGCCCTCCTCAGCAATCTCCCCCATGAAGGTTCTCTCCTTCAACTGTAGAGGGATTGCTAGTCCCGAGAAAAAACTAGCGCTGAGGAGGCTTCTCCAGAAGGAGCCGAGTGATATAGTCTTTCTTCAGGAAACCTTGGGTGTAGCTGCTATCATTTCCCCTCTATTGGATTCCATGCTCCCTGGATGGCATTTCCAAGCCATTGATGTTAATGGACGTTCGGGGGGCATTGCCCTGGGGTGCAACCCCCACAATTAACCTATTGGGTTCCTGGGGGGTATTGGATTCATAGGGGCGGACTTATATTCCACTGAGCCGGTAGCCGAGATTAGAATGATCAATATATACGAGCCCTGCCATCAAATAGAGAACTTCTGGGAAAGAATCTGGGCAACCAATATTTTTCAGTGTAATAATATCATTCGAGGCGGAGACCTAAATTTCTCCCTAGGCTACTCAGAATCATGGGTTCACCATGCTCAAGCCGACCCCTCAGCGGGTTTCTTTGAGCAGCGCCTTGATCGTCACAAGCTCATTGATATCCCATCTGCCAAACTTGTCCCTACATGGAGGAACAAAAGAAGCGGGGAGGCCAACCTTGCCAGGAGACTGGACCGATTCCTCATCAAGGAACAATTTCTGGAGCAGGGATACACTTATTGCCAATGGGTGGGATCTGATGGACTCTCAGACCATCTACTAATTTACCTTGAAATTCGTGGCAATATTAGCAAACCCAGAGCTCCTTTCAAATTCAACTCCACATGGTTGAAGGACATATCCTACATCCGCCTAGTCACAGACTTTTGGATGGCTCACCCACCAGCAAGAGGAGGGAACATCACTGAAGGATTCATAGCCAATCTGAAGGAATTGAAGAAGCTATCCAAGATTTGGGCACATAACAAGAGATGTCCAAAGAGCATCGATTAAATGAGATTGAACTGGAGATAGCCAACCTAGAGGATAATAGTGGAGGCACCTTCCCTTCTAATGAGCTTAAGGAGAAGCTCACCAAATTAACAGCCATAAGAGGAAAAATTCTCAAGGATAAGGAGGAAACCTGGAGACTGAGGAGCAGAGCGATATGGCTGAGGGAAGGGGATGATAATTCCAAACTTTTCCACAAATTTTCTAATGGAAGGAGGGTCATTAATACCATTTGGAAACTGACAAATGAACAAGGTGCAGAGGTGGACACCTTTCCTCACCTGGCATCCTTGGCTACCTCTCACTTCAAGAAGGTCTATCAAGCCACCCCTAACACTACCCTGGCTGAGGTCATTGGAGTAGCCCAGTTGTTCCCTCGGTTCATTGATAATGAGGAAAACAAGCTGCTTAGCAGAGAGGTCAATCTAGGGGAGCTCGAGGCCACATTGAAATGGTTATAAAAGGAAAAGAGCCCTGGTCCAGATGGATGGACTGTAGAGTTCTACCTGGCCTTTTTGACATTCTCGGAAATGACCTGCTCAAGGTCATTGAGGATTACAGGAAGATTGGGCGTATGCATGGGGCTATTAATTCCACATTCATTTCCCTCATCCCCAAATATGATATCCAACATCCTTCAATGACTTCTGACCTATCTCCCTGAGCTCGAGGCCACATTGAAACGGTTATAAAAGGAAAAGAGCCTTGGTCCAGATGGATAGACTGTAGAGTTCTACCTGGCCTTTTTGACATTCTCGGAAATGACCTGCTCAAGGTCATCGAGGATTGCAGGAAGACTGGGCGTATGCATGGGGCTATTAACTCCACATTCATTTCCCTCATCCCCAAATCTGATAATCCAACATCCTTCAATGACTTCTGACCTATCTCCCTCAGCAATTGCCTATACAAAATCATATCCAAAATTATTGCCAATTGCCTCTGTGCCATTCTATCCAACCACATATCATCAGAGCAATTTGCCTTCCTACAAGATCGACAAATTCATGAAGCCATACGCATTGCCCAGGAAGTACTGCACACCATCCAAACTAGGAAGATAAAAGGAATGATACTCAAAGTTGATCTCTCGAAAGCCTTCGACAAGGTAAGCTGGCTATACCTTAGAATGCTTCTTACTCATTTAAGATTTCCTGTGGGAGTCATTAAATGGATCATGTGTTGCATCACCAATATATCCTTCAGTGTATTGATTAATGGGGCCGCCTCACCCTTCTTCGGTTCTGAGCGTGGTCTCAGACAGGGGTGTCCACTATCTCCTCTACTCTTTCTCCTAGTCATGGAAGGGCTAAGTAGACTGATCAAGGACATGCACCACAGAGGAAGACTCTTGGGAATCAGAATTGCAGAGGGTTGTACTATAACACACCTCCTTTTTGTGGACGATGTAATAATGTTCTTGAATGGAGGAATCAGCAACCTCACTACCATACAAAACACCATCAATCTGTTCAAAATCACCACTGGCATTACCATAAACAACTCTAAGTCCACAATAACGGTGTCAGAATGCTCCCCCCACGAGATACACTTTGTGATTCAAAGGTTTCCTTTCACTCTGACCCAGATAGATGGAGGCCTCCGGTATCTGGGCTACAGACTGAAACCGCTTGGATATAAAATTGCAGATTGGATATGGTTGATCTCCAAGCTGGAGAAAAGACTCAACATATGGTACCATAAACATCTCTCTAGAGCCGGAAGATTGGTACTCATCAAAGCAGAACTAGAGGCCACCCGGTATATTGGATGTCCCTCGCTTGGATCCCTAATACAAAACCTATGTTGCCGATTCTTGTGGAAAGGTAATCAAACAGGAAGGATATATGCATGGGCAAGATGGGATCTTCTGTCCATCCCTAAGAAATGGGGGGGTGGGGCATTAAAAAATTGGAGGATTTCTCTTCTGCACTGGCGGCCAAGCTAGGGTGGCAATTAATTACCTCCAACAATCTTTGGACCAAGATTGCAGTCGCTAAATACATTGCTCCATTAAGTCATTGGATTGCCTGAGACTCACAAGTTGGAACAAGTCGAGGATCTCAAATATATGGAAAGCGGTTCTGAGCTCGATGCCCCTTATACGGGATGGCCTTACTTGGAGAATATCTTATGGGACATCCATCTGAATTGGCCAAGACCCTTGGATAGGATGTGGGAAGGCACATCAGCTCCCTCAGGGCTTACTCTAGAACCTCAACGAGAAAGGTACCACCCACATAGTGCACATTGCGGATCTGGAGAGATCGACCTTTCTCCACCAAGATTGGAAGACTGCCCACAGCTTGCTCCTTCTTGATCAGTGTCACCAAGCTTGGAGTACCTACACTGCAGCTTCCAGGGAATCCCACATTCGGCTAAGTGAAGGGGAAGATGAGATCACTTGGGCCCTCGCCAAAAATGGTCGGTACTCACCAAAAGAAGGGTATCTACAGCTAGCCAAGAGACACAAGCCACAGCACATTGAAATTTGGTGGAAGGATATGTGGAAGCTTAAAGCCCCTCCCCAAACCAGACTACTTATGTGGTCTATACTGGAAAATAAGGTGCCGACAGGTAACAATTTGTAAAGAAGAGGGCTATACGGACCTTATTGGTGCAGCCTATGTAAGAACATCACTGAATCTTTGGATCACCTCTTCCTCTCTTGTCCTATTACAACTAATCTTTGGAAATCCATTCTTTCACACACTCTCACACCTACCAAGTGGAGGGGTCAGACTACCAAGGAAGCATGAGCAAATTGGTGGTCATCTGTTACACTGCCCAAAGCTAGGAACCTCCCCCTCCTCATTAGTTGGGAGATCTGGATAGCAAGTAATCGCTTTGTTTTCCAAGATACCACCCCTCATTGGCCATCCATCACAACTAGAATTATAGCCGATTACAGTTCACTTCCTGAGGACTTGGCTACCTCTCCACACAGGAACATCATTCTCAAGACCATCAATCACTCACAACCCTGTGCTTACTTCGATGGATCTACACAAGAAACAAGATGTGCAAGGGGGGTTGTTCTATACATTTCAGACATTCATCATTATCATATTCAAATGGGACTTGGAAATGGTACAAACAATTTTGTTGAACTAACCACGGCCAAATACCTCATTCAATTTGCAATAGAAAAAGATTGTCATAAACTACAAATATTTGGGGACTCGAAGATTGTATGTGACTGGATTAACAAAACCACAACATGTCATGCATTCACATTAAGTCATATATTGGATGAAATGCACAGATACATCACATACTTTGACAATTTTGTTTGTCACCACATATACAGGGAACGAAACTCCATCGCTGACCAACTTTCCAAAGAGACAGCGATCAGGCCATGCAACATCTGGATGATCCGGGAGCATCGCAGTACCAGTACTACCACCGCCCATATATGGACCAAGCAGATCAGGCTCAACAGGAGCCTGACAACATCTAATTTTCGATTGTTTTTAATTATGTTTATTTTCACTATGTTTATATATATTTTCAGTATATGACCACAGGAATACTCTCTGCGTAGAGTAAAATTTTGAAGTGTTTTATACAGTACTTTTAAAAGACTATCTCCCTGCGTGGAGAACACATTTCTGGCTCTTAAATTTTCACTGGCACACAACTACTATATTTGCATATGCTTATTGCATCTACAGCGTGTAATTTTCCTATTTTAATGAAAATTATGATTTTTCCAAGGGGAAAAAAATAATATATATATATATATATATATATATATATATATATATTAAAAATTAAATATTTCTTACACAAATTCTCATTCATGATACAAATTCATTGATTTCAAACATAGATCTTCATCTAGATGTAAGTTTTAGAAAGTAACATTATGCATACAAATAAAAATGTGACATAAATGATAAATCATAATACATATTCAATTCATCAATGATCCAATAAGAGAAAGACAAGATAGTAAGATAAAGATACTGTAGTTTTCTCATTAAGTCATCAATTTCAAAATGTGTTACATAGGTAGTGCAATGCCAATGGCAAATAGAAATAGCAAACACAAAACAACTACAAGTATACAAGCCTCAAGGCAATAGGTAGCTCATGACTCATGAGTCATCAATCCTCATAGTCATCATCAAAATCAACATCATTGTCCTCTTCATCATGGTCACCACTGCTCTCCTCTGCTACATCCTCTTCCTCTATATCCAAAGTCATCTATGCATTTGCTAGTGTGGAGGATGACCCCTCTACAGTATCACCATCATCAAATGCTCCCACAGCATCTCATTGAAAATGCTCCCAAACACCCACAACAAACTAAACAAGTGAATGTGCAAATAGAAAGGCAAAAATTGCCTTTATAACGTCGTGCGGCATCCCTTTTCCGGATTCAAATCCAAAAATCGGGATTCGTTGTGTCTAATCGGGACATGATCCAAAGTCGATCGTGTCCCGATCGAACACGACGAATCCCGATTTTTGGATTCGAATCTACCCAAATCGTGTCCGATTCGCCAGATTCGGGACACGGCGGAAGGGGATGAATTTGGTTTCGTAAGTTTTAACATTACCATTAATTCACTCAGGATGTTTGAGAGTGGTTCTGACCTCATCGGATTTCATATGGAGAAAGTAGAATTTTAGATTCCACTCAAAATCCAAGAGACTTAATAGATATTAGGATTTTAGGATTGGTGGGATTGCAACATTTCTACAACATTTTGTGATGTACGAGGGTATGGGACTAACATTTAATCAAGATCACCAATCCCTCTATGTATCTCGATGTTGATAGAATTGACAGTTGAGCTCCTCCTGACCCTAGTAAAAATGTACACTTCACTCAATTATTTATTGTTGAAAATGTAACTAGTTTCGGTCTTCATGATTGTTGTGCTCATTTCAATATGTATCCTATGTAACAAACAAGAGAAGGAGAAGGAAAGCATGGTTTTCATGCTCATTATTGATGGTATTTTATGTACAAGCATGTTCTTCGTGCTTCTATGGTTTGTTAGGTCTTCAGATTTATTGTCATGAGGCAAAGAAGTCAACATCATGTTTATAAATCCCTTCTGAGCAAAATGTAATTGTAAAAAGAGTTATTTTTGAGTCTAGAAAGTCCTGGAAACTCCAGAAGTACAAGTTGGCCTAAAGGAGGGAATTTGACCCCTTGAGAAGGCTATATGAAGAAGCAGTTCGACCTCATTTAGCACTCACTCACTCAAAAGTTCAATCTATCAAGGAATAGTTTGACATGAAGCTAGGAAGCAGGAAGAAGAAGAAGAGCAAAGGCCTAGGAGAGGAAAGAAGAACAAATATCTTGTTTTTGGGCTCTATCTCTCTCACATGTGCGAAGTTCTACAGTTTCTAATGCTGCAGAAGGAGGCCAAAGGTACAGAACAAGATGAAGGTACAGAACAAGCCGAAGGTACAGAACTGAGCCAAAGGTGCAGAACTGAGCAGAAGGTGCAGAACAAGCCGAAGGTACAGAACTGAGCCAAAGGTGCAGAATAGTTCGAAATATAGAACTGTGGTAACAAGTCGAAGGTGCAAAACAAGCTGAAGGTGCAAAACTAAGTTGGTTGGTGCAAAATCAAGGAAGGGCTTATCGAAGGGCCGACTTGGTACTTGGAGGAGGACTTGGTCTAAGGTTTGGGTCTTTGTGTCTCAATTGAAGCAGATTCTAAGAAGAAAAGAGTTTCTGGGTTTTTCCCTTGGAAGGGTTTTGCCCTGGCTTGGAGCCTCATTTCTGTGTCCTTTGTCATTGTTTCATTCTTGATATTTGTTTGATGAAAATATCTAACTAAAGAACACAAGAAGAATAACTAAGTTCACAAGCAAATATTAAGGTTAAGGAAAATAAGATTAAATAAGCTACCACTTTGCATTTTCCAACATGGTTTCAAAGCTAAGGTGAACAAGGAAGGCAATTGGAAGGACACTAGAAGGAATCACTTGTCAAGGGGAAGGGAAAAGGAAACTCTCAAGGAAAAACCTCAAAAGGATTGAAGGCTCATTGGTAGAAGATCTAGAAGGAGGGTTTCTACACTAAAGAAGATTGAGATTACATCAAAGGAAAACTACAAGAAAATTGTTGATCTCTCTTGAAAGAGGATCTATTTAGAAAGAATGTTTGAAGAAAGTATCAAGGATATTGGAAATTGCTATTGGAGGAATTCTAGGAAACATCTTTCAAAGACATTATTGAAAACCCTTCAAAGGATCTTGAAGGCGTCAATAAGGTTGAAGACATCATCAAGGAGAATCTTGGTAATCAATTAAGTATCATATTATTACATCATGTCTAAATGTACAAGTCATATGGGTTCTTTCTGCAAGGAGAGCAATAAGCTTGTTGGAGCATCAAATTATCTAGCATGGAAGAAAAGGGTTGGCTTGATACTCACAAAACAAGAAGTAATGGAATATGTTACTGGGGAAATCACTGAACCTAGCAAAGACAAGATACGAGAACTAGCAAACTACAAGAAAGGGGAAGTAAGGGATCAAAGGATCATAGTTGAATCTATTAAAGATTCTTTGGTTCCATTTGTGGCAAACTTGAAAACTTCCAAGGCTATGTATGATAAGCTAGTGAATTTGTACTCTGTAATTACATTAGGGCAAAACATGTATTTGTGGAATAAGTTATGTAGAATGAAAAAGTCAAAGGATGAGCATCTAGCATCCTTTCTCATTAAAGTATATCAGCTAAGAGACCATCTACAAGGACTTGGGGAAACAATTTCTAATTCGAAAGTAACCATTTGTGTACTAAATGCACTACAACCAGAATGGAGCGGCTTAGGAACAAGCATCTATTCCAAGGAAGATTCAACTTATTTTGATGAGTTGTGGGCTCAATGCATTCTAGAAAAATAAAGGATCAAGGTAAAATATGACATTAGATCAAGATGAGCAGTCTCAAGCCTTTCTAACCCGATTCAAGAAGCTAAAGAAGGGAAAGTTTGGAAAGTCCAAGAAGAAAGACATGTCCAAGATTCAATGCTTTAAGTGCAATGAGTTTGGACACTTTAAGAGGGACTGTCCAAGCCAACAGAACAACAAGAGAAAGGAAAAAAGTGAAGCTCATGTAGCTGAGGCAGTGGGAAAACCTGAAAAGAGGTTGAAGAAGGAAGAAGTAAAGGATCTTTACAATTTAAGAAAGCACTCTGTTTGGTAGGTTCTTTATATAGAATGTTCTTTCCTTTAGATAGGATGAGTATAGCATCATAGAGAGAAGCATATTATAGTAGCATGTCTAGAATTTGCGTGATTAAGGTGCTTTGTAAAGATCATCTAGTCAGATAGATAGATAGACCATTTTTGCATAATGTTCACCCAAGTATTATCTAACAATATGTTAGAAGTTTGTCGTTGTGCTTAGTTGAATCATCATGATTCAAGAAGGACCGTCACCTAAGGTCCTCGAGAAAATCATCAAGACAAGTTTAGTAGACATTCCATGTAATGTGGAATCAATATCGTTAAAAGGATAAAAGAATGCAATGGGTCAGGTTGCAGGCTAACTTTAGGATGGTTAGCTAGATGATCGGATGGAAGCATAGGAATGCATGTTGGATATAAAACTTTAGATAAGATTCATATGCATAGAATCTTGTGAAGAGGAAAGTTGGTCATAAAATATGGTTGAGTATATAACATGATGCTTGAAAAAGAATAATGTGACTTACTCTAGGATCAAAGTAAGACTTTCTCTAGAATATACAACATTGATGAACATCCAATATAATCTTTGGAAGATAAGTTCTAACTTGGTAATCAAGTTCGATCCTTGGACACTCTGATGCATGAAGTTTCAAATGGAGATGGTCAATGAGGATGTTGATGGTACAAGAAGGTCACCATGATGAGGTAAGTCTATTTTAATTATTGTTTGGTTATCTGGTCAATATATTATTTTGCTACCTAGAAGGATGTTGCAAGAATTCATGATGACAATTGGGGCAAGTTCAACTATATGGATGGAAATGGATGAAGAATGTGGAGGGAAAGCTCAATATCTGGTACATAGCGACAATGAAGTCAAGACATGTTCATCTTGAAGGTAGCAATGCAAGAAAATAACTTGAACGTCAAGGAGATCACTTTCATGGGGAAGCCATGATCAAAAGTGTCAGAAGGCTCAATGCAATGCCTTCATATCAAAAATGAAAATGACAAGCGATGACCTGGATCTTGTCACAAGAACTAAGAGTGGAGATGGCTCCATGATACCTCGAAAGAAAGCATGCTTGATACAAGAACATGTGAAGGAAAGAGGGAGCCAAGCAGTTACGGAGAACTAGTAGTTGATACTCTTATGAAGACAAGTTATAAGACTTGTGGCGTTGACCTCCCAAATAGAAAGGAAGTCGAGAATCTCCTCTAGATTTGAGAGGGAGTAAGGAAGTCTCCTTGAATAGGAGCAAGGATTTATTCTCTGATTACAAAGAGAATAGGGATGTCCTCTCTAGTTGAGAGGGAGTGATGTCGGACATCACATGTGCTTCATGTGTGAAGCAGTTGACCAGGACTAACAATCGTAAGTCTAAGTGAAGGCCTTGAAGAGAGAATGGTAGAGGATTGCATAAGCATTTATGCTTTCCTTGACAATATAACATCTAAGAAAGGAAAGGTACTGATACTTTTTAAGGATGGTACAAGAATCCAAGAGAAGATTGGTCAAAGACAATCAATATTTTTTTAGGACTCAAGTATGGAGATCCAAGATAAAATAGTGTGAAAATTCCAAAACCAGAATCCCTACTGCAACAACTTACGATATTACTCCTATTTGTTAAATTCCTTTAAACAAATTACTTGTTTCATACAACAAATATCATAATACATACACTGCAGCCTTCACTTAATTAAATTATATGCAGAAACAAGAGACTGAGCAAGAAAGAAAATACAACCAATTGACACCGTTATTTTTGGACAAATGCCCCTCGAAAAACCCAATGCGGGAAAATCAGTGCAAATGTTCTGAGGGTTTATTATTATTAAGCAGTAGTTATGAGTACAACTCTGGATGCTCTTCCGGCAATCCAGTTACAGAGAAAAAGACACTGTAGAAAACTTAGTGAGATTACCTCATTCCACCTAGTAAATCCTAGTTGACCTGGAAACTAAGCTAAATGTCCCTCACTACAACTGGGCTACCCCTTCGCAATAACTGTGTGGGCCTGCATGGAGCTCTCTGAGGCTCTGCGTCAGCTCTACGTTGGGTCTTTTTGCCTTCTGGAGCTCTAATGTCAACCCTCCTAGGCTAATCCAACAGCTCCCAGACAAATTTCGGACTTCTACTAGAAGACAGCTTTGCCTCTACGCTAGCCCTTCTGGCTCTACGTCAAACACTATGTGGGCCCTCCTGACCAAACGTCAGTCCTCCCTGGGTCTGCACTGCCTCCACTGGTGCTTCTTTGCCTCTCTACTGAGTATTCAGGGTTCCGGACAAGATACTCCAATTCAACTATCCCTGCCCCTCAACTGCAAGAAATATACTCGATCAGAATTTCATCCTGAGAACTTCTCACTTCAAAAAGTCAATCTCTTGATCTCTTTGTGTGTTTTCCAAATGACCCTCAAGCTTCCTTAAATAATTCTCGTTGATATTCAACGGTCCAGATTAAAAGCTAATCAATGGCTAAGATCATTTTAGCTTGATCTTCGTCTTCTTCTAGAAGTTACACCCACAATTAGATTAATACCCATTAATATTTTTAATTTCCTAACTTTAGACTTAGGGGCCCATAAAAAAATATTAATTATTTTATTAAAATTGTTTATGGGTGGAATTTCCCAAAACGCTTTGTGAGTTCTTTGGAATACATTTGCCCAAGCCTCCCTACAAAATTTGAGGCCTAGAGCACATCCGATGCTACCCCAAATCAACACTCCCTCTTAGCGAGGAATGTGCTCTAGCAATATACACTGTTGCATACTGCTCTGACTCTGAAGCATCGTCCTCTATGATGTTGATGTCTGACATGATGTCCACTAGTTACTACGTTGTTCTGCAACTATACAGCTGTTGACACTGCCACTATCAACACTGCATCCGTACTACAGCTCCCTCTCATGTGTTGCATCTGTGTTGCTGCTAGCACTGCCACTGCACTGCAAATTGTTGCTGCTACTCCATTAACAACGGAAAAACATCTAAAATTATTGAACTAATTGTGTTCAGTATAATACCACGTTAATGTTAGAGCCTAATTGTTGTTAGTCTCTGCACTGGCCCTCTGAATCTGCGGCGTTGCGGCGTTGTTGCTAACCTCTGTACTCTGCCATCTGCACTGTTGCCAACTCTGCTCTGCATTGTTCAGTCTCTAGCACTCCTAGCCAATACAAGTGTCTCCCCGACACTCCTCAGCACCATTCGACACTAGTCCATCCTGCTACTGTAAAATTGGGCTCTCGTAGCAAGGAATTGATCCAAGAGGTGGACTCCTCAAGGATCCTGCCCATCTGCAACTCTTTCGAACTACAGCTCCAAATCTCCCCACCTCCCTCCTGGAGATGTGGCTGCCATCTCTATCAAACGAAAATGTCGAATGACCTCCTCTCTCCTATGTGTTGTTGTTGGGCTAGCCTACACACTCCTTGCTAGAGCTAGTAAAACTGTTGCATCTTATTGTTACTCAGCTCTAAAGAATTTGAATTCCTTGGCTAGGAATTCTCTGAGGAAGAAATTCCCTCAATCGTGCTTCTGTTTTCTCTTTTGATGATCTTCTGCGCAACAAACTACCTGCAGAAAAATCTGCGTCCCACCAGGTTTTTTGACGTCGAGCCTTCTACGCTGCTCCCTCTACCCCGGCAAAAACTCAATCTAGAAGCCCTTCTCTCTGACGACTCACTCGGAGAGACACTGCTTCAAAATTCCATCCCTCTGGCTAAGAACTACGCGACTCCTCTGGGGTTTCGAACTGCTACCTCCTGCAGCTTTTCGATCTCCCTCTTCTGCTCAGTGTTGGGTTCTCTAGCACTGCTCTTCTTGTTCCCCCTGCAACTCTGATACCATGTGAAAATTCCATAACCAGAATTCCTACTGCAACAACTGATGATATTACTCCTATTTGTTAAATTCCTTTAAACAAATTACATGTTGTTTCCTATAGCAATTATCGTAATACATACACTACATCCTTCACTTAATTAATTATATGCAGAAACAAGAGACAGAGAAAGAAATAAAATACAACACAATTGACACCGTTATTTTTGGACAAATGTCCCCAAAAGAACCCAATGCGGGGAAACCGGTGCAGTAGTTCTAAGGTTTTATTATTATTAAGAAGTAGTTCTGAATACAACTCTGGATGCTCTTCCGGCAATCCAGTTACAGAGAAAAAGACACTATAGAAAACTTAGTGAGATTACCTCACTCCACCCGGCAAATCCCCACTGGTCCGGCAGCTGAACTGACTGTCCCTGGCTACAACTGCATTGCCCCTTCGCAGTAACTGCGTGGGCCTGCGTGGAGCTCTTTGAGGCTCTGCATCAGCTCTACACTGGGTTTCTTTGCCTCCTGAAGCTCTAACATCAACCCTCTCGGCTGATCCAACAGCTCCCTAGCAAATTTCGGACTTCTACTAGAAGACAGCTCTGCCTCTGCGCTAGCCCTTCTGGCTTTGCATCAAGCACTACATGGGCCCTCCTGGCCCAGCGTCAGTGCTTCCTGGGTCTGCATTGCCTCCACTGGTGCTTCTCTGCCTCTCTACTAAGTATTTGAGGTTCCAAAGAAGATACTCCAACCCAACTATCCCTACCCCTCAACTGTAAGAAATCTACTTGATCAGAATTTTTTCACTTCATAAATTCAATCTCTTGATCTCTCGCTGTGTTTTCCAAATAACCCTCAAGCTTCCTTAAATAACCTTCTCGTTGACATTCAACGGCCGAGATTAAAAGCTAATCAATGGCTAAGATCATTTTAGCTTGATCCTCGTCTTCTTCTAGAAGTTACACCCACAATTAGATTAATACCCATTAATATTTTTAATTTCCTAAGTTTAGACTTACGAACCCATTAAAAAATATTAATTATTTTAATAAAATTGTTTCTGGGTGGAATTTCCCAAAACGTTTTCTGGGTTCTTTGGAATACATGTGCCCAAGCCTCCTGCAAAATTTGAGGCCTAGAGCACATCCGGTGCTACGCCAAATCAACAAATAGTCCTAAAAGGATATACCTTGTGGACACCCGAATGGGGTATGTACCTTGTAGAGGTAGTGCGGTATCACACATAAAGCATCCCAGCATAATGCTCTTGAATAAAGAAGCGTTTGTCTACTTAGGCCTCAAAGACAGTGTTGGTCATAATGAAGATGCTTACAATATGGTTTATCAATCCGACTTTTCCTATGAGAACTCTTCAATGTGAAAATGATGTTGTACAATTATGAATACCTCCCTAGTTAAGAGGGAGGGTTGAAAATGTAACTAGTTTCGGTCTTCATAATTGTTGTACCCATTTCAATATGTATCTTATGTAACAAACAAGAGAAGAAAAAGAAAAAGGTTATTATTATAAAGCATGGGTTTCATGCTCATTATTGATGGTCTTTTAGGCGCAAGCACGTTCTTTGTGCTTCTAGGGTTTGTTAGGTCTTAGGATTTATTGTCATGAGTCAAAGGAGTCAACATCATGTTTAGAAGACCCTTTTGAGCAAATGTAATTGTAAAAAGAATTATTTTTTAGTCTACAAAGTCTTGGAAACTCCAGAAGGACAAGTCTGTCCAGGAAGTTACAAGCCGACCTAAAGGAGGGGATTCGACCCCTTGAGAAGGCTATATAAAAAAGCAATTCGACCTCATTTAGCACTCACTCACACACAAGTTCAATCTATCAAAAAAGAGTTCAATCTAAAGCTGGGAAGCGGGAAGAAGAAGAGTGAAGGCCTAGGAGAGGAAAGAAGGATAAAATATCTTGTTTTTGGTCTCTATCTCTCTCACATGTGTGAAGTTATAGGGTTTCTAGTATTGCGAAGGAGGTCAGACGTACAGAACAGGTCGAAGTATAGAATTGAGCCGAAGGTGTAGAACAAGTCGAAGGTAAAAAATTGAGCTGAAGGTGCAGAACAAGCCGAAGGTACAGAATTGAGGTAATACGCTGAAGGTGCAAAACTAAGTTGGTTGGCGCTGAATCAAGGAAGGGCTTGTTGGAGGGCTGACTTGGTACTTGGAGGAGGACTTGGTCTAGGGTTTGGGTCTTTGTGTCTCAATTGAAGCAAATTCTAAGAAGTGAAAAGTTCTTGGATTTTCCCCTTGGTGGGGTTTTGCCTTTGCTTAGAGCCTAATTTATGTATCCTTTGTTGTTGTATCATTCTTGATATTTGTTTGATGAAAATATCTAACTAAAGAACACAAGAAGAATAACAAAGTTCACAAGCAAATATTAAGGTTAAGGAAAATAAGATTAAATAAGTTGTCACTTTGCATTTTCCAACATTCAGACCCTAGTAAAAATCTAAACTTCACTCAAGCAAAATCATTAATTAGGATGTTAAGCCTTTTCTATTGTATTTGAATGCTTAGAAGGTGATATTGATGAGGAGGAAACAAGGGGAATCCATTGTTTTAATTGCCACGATTCATCTTATGACATACAATTATTTTTGCTTTGATATGATTTTGTATCATTCTATTAGATCTTATGACTCAGGACAAAAATCATATTTCAATATCGATGTCTGATGTATCACTTGACATCTTATATATCGAGTTTTTTTTCATATTTATGTAGAAATGTGTTTGTTTGATGTTGATGTCTTTTTAGAAATCAAAAATTTTAGAAAAAAAATATTTTTGTATTTTTTTCAAATTTCCCAATAATTTTCCCAATATTGCCAATAATTTAAATTTTTGACCCACGGCGATAAATTGCCAATAACGATAAATGTAACATTGGTTCCGCTTGCTCAAATGGTTCCAGCTCTTAATTCACATGCACCAGGGAAACATAAACTTTATTACAAATTTATTTTTCACAAATTTGATACATAGAATACCCAATATCTCCAATTGCTTTGATATCACTTTGATGCCGATGGTGTCCAATCTCACTCACTATGGTGGTCAGATTCGCCCTTCCTTCTCCAAAGACACACTACCATGCATATCCAATTAACTCAAGCTCAGATTTAATCAAATGCAGATGGAGAAATTCACACACATTCCATTATCACAAATTATGCAAAAATTGGCCTGATTCACACAATTTATGGGCCTTTTCTTCCCTGGCCATGCCACATATCCCCATAGGCTTACAATCTATGTTGCACGAGTTCCCGAACCCAGGGGTGGATGTAAGAACCAAAACTGAAATACAGGAACCATAAAGAATTTTGAATACCTACCTGAATTGATGCCTGCTCTGGTGTAGTTGATGATGCTGCGACTACTCCACTCCAATTACCGGGAGACCAATTCCACCCAGCCAGACTGAGCAGAGCCTGGCTGCTCAATCCAGTAAGCTTCTCACAGACACTCACTGTCCCTCGTGCCCAGAACCTCAGAATGTTTAAGCTCTTCCAATGGCCGTCTTTCTCCTCTTCTGAATTCCTCCTCCTGGTTTTACCTCCGTTGTTCAACCCCCCTTCACAGCTCAGTTCTGCGGTTTATAACTGCGGGCTTGGCAGTGGTCGCCCTCCCACCTGCAGCCACCGCTTTCCTTCCTCCCGCCACGCCTTTGCATGCATTTGAGACCATCAAATATTTGTAATGACCATTCACGCTTTATCAATCTGTTATATATTGTTTATATATGTATTTTTATTATATAGCAAGGTTTGGTTATGTGTCGCTTTTTATATATAAGTTTAATTTTATTTTTAAACATAAAGTTAATTTATATTTATTATAAAGTTTGTTTATATTTATTTTTAATATGAAGTTTATTCATGTTTGTTTTAATATAAAGTTTAGAGCTTTATATTACTTAATTATTTATATTATTACTATCCTCTATCTATCTATTAAATATGATTTTAGCATTATTCTGGAGCATATTATATATATATATATATATATATATATATATATATATATATATATTCCTCTTAAATCTAACCATACATTACGCGATGTTGATGAACGAACTAGAACTTCTTTCCCCGGAAGGGTCATGGTATTTAGCACTTATAATCAATTTAGTATAAAATACTAGTGCGGAGTATGTGACACATGCATATGTAACTATCATATGCATGTACCGTATACCTGCTATTATGCTTGCGTTCTTTGTATTTATAGATGGGTCGTTACATACACTCCCCCTTCAGAAAACTTCGTCCCGAAGTTAGAGTTTTTATCTTATCTGATTACTTATGATAGTAATTAGTACCCCCTGCTTAGATTTTAAAATTTTTATTTTAATATCAAGAGACTATAAAATTAGAGTTTTAGGTTTATAATTTTAATGGATAAATCTTACCCTACCCAGGTTCCCAAGCTATTCTAAAATCATTCTATCCTTCCTAATCTCTTCCGCTCCCATCCTATCCGTCCTCTACTGGAGTATGCCATGGTGTCAGTTTTACTAACCTAACCATTCATAAACTCTAAGGTGACAGCGTCAATTATATCGACCTGATTCCCAGTAGGCATCCGGCAGTGATCATCACACGTCTAGGGGAGCGTGATTCACATAGTCCTCCCATGACTCTAGGGTTCGGAGGATAAACGGTGGGTAACACCTCCACCCCTCCCAATAGAATTAGGGCTAATACCTTATCATAGAATCACTTTGAGCCTTAATTGTTCTAAGGTTCTGTCATCACGTGGTCATCCCAGTAACTGTTTATTATCTGCAATCATACACTTACCCATGCATTCGTAAAATGTGCATCAGCATATTCAAAATAACTCACGTATTATTCACATATGACACTACAGTATAACATATTTTGCCATATTCCATGCATGCCTTTTGACTTTCATCTAAAATGTATTCACTTCCTGATTTCTATTCCATTGATCATGTTGACATATAAATAAAACAGATTTATGATATCTTAATTTCTATCAGAAGTAAAATCATTCAACTGTCTTAACTTTACTTTGACAACTATAATTTAGTAAAATGAACCACATATATCGTTTTGGTATCCATGTACCAGCAGAAGTTAAACATATATTATGTCACAAAATTTCACGTTTATCTATAATCATTCAAAATGTTTCTGAGTATCTGATTGCAGTGAAGTAAATATATATTAAACATAGTTTAAAGTTCTTCAAAATTGACATAGATTAGGGTATCTTTGACATATGTCCTCTGTATTTTCCCAAGTTGTTGATCCAGGACTATACTTGTCCCATTGGACCTTAACTTGGTCCACCAGGCGGTTCCTCAGCTGTCGAACCCTACGTTCCAGTGTACGTAATGGTTCGACCGATACGACTCTCTCGTCCGATACCCTACAATTCCTTCCATGGAATGTTATGAGATAGATCAGCTATATAATGTCGTAATACAGAAACATGAAATACATTATGAATTCTATGCAGGTGAGGTGGCAGGGCAAGACGATAGGCAATAGACCCAACTCTTTCCACGACTTTAAATGGTCCAATAAATCGGGGTGACAACTTTGTCCCTTTACCGAATCGAATAGTACTTTTATTCAGTTTGATGCGGATGAAAACCTGATCCCCTACTTTATACCTCCTATCAGTTCTGTGAGCATCAGCATAACTCTTTTGTCTATCTTGTGCTTCCCTTAATCGTTGTCTAATTTGTCTTACCTGTGCTTCCCTTAATCGTTGTCTAATTTGTCTTACCTGTGCTTCCATTTCATGGATTAATTCTGGTCCTATTATCACTCGATCTTCTAACCTATCCCAGCTTAACGGTGTTCTGCAAGGTCTGTCGTATAAAGCTTCAAATGGAGGCATTCTAATCGAACTGTGGTAATTGTTGTTGTATGCGAATTCGACTAAGGGTAAATACTTTTCCTAATGTGATTGTTGATCCATAACATACATTCGCAACATGTCTTCAAGTACTTGATTTACTCTTTCAGTTTGCCCATCAGTCTCAAGATGGTAAGCAGTGCTTAAATTTAGCTGAGTACCTAAGGTTGTCTGCATGCAAGTCCAGAATCTGGAAGTGAACCGCGAATCTCTATCGGATATAATCTTCTTAGGTACTCCATGAAATCTGATAACTTCATTTATGAATACTCGAGCTACGTCAACAACATCGTAAGTATCCCTTATGGGAATGAAATGGGCGCTTTTTGTTAATTTATCCACTATTACCAAAATGGCATTGTGTCTTTGGGAAGTAAGAGGTAGTCGAGTGATAAAATCCATAGAAATGGTCTCCCATTTAAACATAGGAATGTCGTGGGGTTGTAAGAGACCCGCTGGGTGACAATGATCTGCTTTTCTTTGCTGACATTCCAAACATTTTGCAACAAATTGAGTGATATCACGCTTCATGCCTGACCAAAAGAAGAGTTCCTTGGTATCTGCATACATTTTCCCTACTCCAGGATGAGCACAATATACTGCACTGTGGGCTTCCCCAAGGATGGTATCTCGAAGATCTTTATTATCAAGAATATACATCCTTCCATGGAATCGTGAAATCCCATCGTTTTCTAATTCATATCCCTCAAATTTAGATTCTTTTGCCCTTTTACCCTCAAGACTCGATCTCACCTTTAAATACCAGCTGTCTTTTATAAGATGATCCAATACTCGTGGCCTTAAGTCTACTTTAATGGGTATGAGAGAAAATATCTGAGGTCTTCTGCTTAAAGCATCTGCTACTACATTTTCTTTTCCCTTAATGTATGATATTCCGAAGTCATATTCACTTAGGAATTCACTCCATCGCCTTTGCCTGGCATTTAGGTCTCTTTGGGTGAACAAATATTGTAGACTTTGATGGTCGCTTTTAAGTGTAAAACTTCGTCCCACCAAATAGTGTCTCCAAATCTTTAAAGCTAGCACTACAGCGGCTAATTCTAAATCGTGAGTAGCATAGAGTTCTTCATGAGGTTTTAACTTTCTAGAAGCATATGCTATCACTCCTCTATCCTGCATCGACATTGCACCCAGCCCTTGTTTGGATGCATCAGTACATACCGTAAAATCTTTGTCCATATCAGGGACTCTTAGGATTGGTGTACTGGTGAGTAGTCTTTTGAGTTCAAAGAATGCTTTATTACATTCCTCGGTCCATTCATACTTAACACCTTTACACTGAAGGTTTGTAATTGGCTTTGCGATTTTCGAGAATCCCTCCACAAATCTCCGGTAATAACCGGCTAAGCCCATAAAGCTTTGTATCTCATGTGCATTTTTCGGTATTGGCCATTCCATGATCTCTTTTACCTTCTCAGGATCTACTGAAATCCCTTCACCTGATATGATGTGACCCAAATAATGAATCCTTTCCTAAAAGAAAAAACACTTGGATAGTTTTCCATACAACTAACGTTCTCTAAGACAGGACAATACTATCCGCAAATGGTCTTCATGCTCTTTCTTATTCTTGGAATAGATGAGGATATCATCTAAAAAGACTTGCACAAATTGATCAAGATATTCACAGAAAACACTGTTCATAAGATTCATGAATACGGCTGGTGCATTTATTAATCCAAATGGTACCACAGTAAATTCATAATGTCCAAAACGTGTCCGGAACGCAGTCTTAGAAATATCATTTTCAGAAATCCTTAGCTGATGATATCCTGATCGAAGATCAATTTTTGAAAAGACAGCAGCTCCTTTCATTTGATCGAAAAGATC
>APFE031029154.1:79020-98744 GCA_000404065.3 Pinus taeda
ACTACTACCAGACCATACATTTCATTTGTTGTTGGAATCCTCTCCAGGTTTATGCAAAAGCCTTGTGAGGGACATTCGTCTACTGCAAAAAGAGTTCTAAAGTACTTGAAGGGAACTCAAGACTATGGAATCAAGTACACACAGGTGGATGAATTCAGTTTGATTGGATACTCCGATTCAGACTTCGATGTAGACAAAGAAACTGGAGTATATACTTTAGGATATGCTATGAGTCTTGGATCAGGAGCTGTCTCCTAGAGATCACACAAACAATCAGTTCCAATAGATTCCACAACAGAAGAAGAATACGTGGCAGTAGCTAAAGCAACAAAAGAAATTGTGTGGCTCAGGAAAATTCTTGAAGATTTCAGGTAAAACAAGTACAATCAACTCCACTCATGATTGACAACACATCTGCAATAAAGTTGGCCAAGAACCCAAAGTTCAATGATCGTACAAAGCACATCAATACTAAATATCATCTGATCCGACATCATGTTGAGGCCAAAACAATCCATCTCCGTCATTGTTCCACAAATGAGCAAATTGCAGACATCTTCACCAAAGCGCTTGGAAGAGAAAAGCTTGAAAGATTCAGAAAGATGCTGGGACTCACCAACATCCCTTCAGATTAAGGGGGGGAATGTTGACACCTAATCCTGAGCGGAAACGGATGGGTGAACTGGACAGTCATCAGAAGATGAACTGATCCGTTTTATTTGTATATATAAATGTATATTACCTAATGAATAAGATCATCAGTTTCTCTCGCTCATTAATTCTGGAGTTACCCTGGCCTGACATAACACAACCTCACTATCACATTTCATTAAGTTAAATTTTGTTACAATTTCATTTGAGCTTTGTATTTTCTTTCTCATTGTTGCTTGGAGCTACAAGCTTACACTTTACTTTGGGCAATTCATCATTTACATGCAAGCATTTTATATTCTTAACAAACTTTGATTCGTTTCCATTTACTTTGGTAAATTGTTTCATGAGCACTTGAATACATGCTACATTGTTATCTTGAATATTGGAGCAATTTATTGTCATTGTCTATTTGAAACAAATTTTACTTTCAAGCAAATTACTCGTATCATTTTAATTCATTGATGAAACACATGCAACACTTGTAAGCTAATTTTATTCTTCCAATTGAAATTATAATTGCAACTTATGTTGAACACTATTTCATTTTCAAGCATTGCAAATCAATCTCTTTGAAGCATTTGCATGTATCATTATTTTAATTTGGGGAGTTAACACAATTTGCATTTCATCTAGGCATTTTAGTGTAGGAAGGCCCCACGCCTCATTAAAATTTTACCTCCAACATAAGTTGGTTGAAGTAGACATCTTAGGGATCCTCTACTCCTCTATTGACTCCTCACTGTGAGATCCATATCATTAGGCGAGGGTGAGGTCTGAGGATTGAAGAGTTAAATTGTAATATTTTTGTAGAGCTAATTAATAAAATTAACCGAGAGCACTTTCCATTACATTTACTTTACTTGTCTCTTGATGGTTTGAGCTTTCATATGCAAAGTCTATTCCAAAAGCATGTATTGTAATCATTTCAAACAAATGTTTTATTTTCATGTTTCAAGTCTAATTGCATATTGATGTCTTGGTTTAGCACTTCGTTTCTTTTACATTTCCAAGTTAATTATTAATTTATGGGTTTTGGCAAGATATGTTTCACACGTTTTGATTTATAAAGTTGATTATCTCAAAAGCATTTTGTATCTTACATATCTTGTGCTAACAATTCTTATTTACATTTCATGGTTACTTTGTTTTCACTTTTGAGAGCATTGCATTTTACTTTGAACAAATAGATCTTTAAATTGTTAAGCAAATTCCTTATAAGGCAATGGTTTTATGGTTTTTAATCATACTAGATTGGCATTGTTATTTCAAGTTGTTCACTTCATATTTGCCCATAAATCCTTAAAAGTAATCCATTTTCACTATAACACTCTCCTAGAAACTCACATTTGTTAACTTAACTTTTCATTAGGGACCACCCCCCTTAGCTAACCTAGGAGATAGCTCAAACGAAAAGAGTCGGGATTAGTGTGACAGCCCCTTCTCTAAGTTCCCTACCACCAACCACACCTTGTGGGGTTGAAGGCTTTTCTCACTGACTTGTAGGTAGGTGTAGGCGATAAGGTCAACAGCGACCAAATCTGAAAATGGATATATTAGTCAACCACTTTAGAACACGTCCTTTCCTGATACAATCAAACCGAAATGCAACACGATTTCTCCTTGGAATGACGCAACCTCTGGATGGATTATTACAAGTAATTTGGCATGGATCTGAAGGTGTTTGGTCCTAGAATTTGGCAAAGAATTTGTCCTCAACGATTGCTTCAGAATTCATCCTTCCAACCTTTAGCACTCGGCCCTCTTAGAGAAAAATAAACTTGGCCTTTTTATGCTTGTATGTCTCTACAATAAACACAGTGGAAGATCTGAGATAATCTTCCCCAAGAGCTAACTAGGTTGGCACTCGAAGTCCATTGAAATTAGCTTTGAGTTTAGCTTGAAACTCTTGAAACTTGCTTGAGCTTCTTCCCAATCCCAATTAGAAATGATAGGAATAGAATGATTTCCAATTGAGTCTCTCTATGGAGCCTCCTTCTTGCCTCTAGATTCTCCTTTTTCCCCATTATTTTATTGGCGGGGTCCATTTTCCACTAGGAGACATTTTTCCGCCATTTTGAATAAAAGAATCATTTGCCTTCTTTCTCAAAAAAATATTATTTTGCTGTCGTTTTCCAATAAAATAGTGATTTTCCTCCATTCTCCATTAAAATATTATTTTGCCATCATTCTCCATAAAATAATATTTTTCCGTTTTCCCCCCACAAAATAATATTTTCTCTTTTTTATTTAATATCGCCAAAAATCGTCAAAACTCCCTAGTTATTTTTGCATGCACAAAAATTGGGAATATTACATTTCTCCAACTTCTAAACAACTTTCCTCAAATAATATATACATGTCGATGAGGAAATTCTTTCCTCATTTCTTAACTAAATCTCTATTTCATTAAGAAAACTAATTCATTATTCCTATCTTTCAATCACGTTAATTAAATTTAAATAAATAAATAAATAACCATGTTCTTTGTAAAATATCCAAGGTTTCCTATAGGCCTGATTAAATTTTTTACCTAGGGTAAGATGCTCCTGCATCAACTCTTCACTTTAATAATTAATTTTAATAAAGTGAATTACAAAGGTAAGAAAGGTCCTTTTCGGACACCTTCCACACATTCGACACTAGACTTGTGTGAAAATTCCTATCTGATACTACAAATATCAACAAAGTACTAGACTATATGTAATAGAGTGCATCATAAATATGACCATAAGACTAATCACAAATATCAATAATGTGTCACTGCATATGTTTATTTTAGCAATAGAAGCTAGAACAGAGAAAACTCTAAGGCATTAAATAGGTTGTCTGAAATGAGTGAAATGACATCAAATGAAAAAAAAATTGCGATAGGAGGGCCCAATGGAAATTTAATCCACAACATGAGATAATACGTCATAGTTGTCAAACTGTCAATTAAAGAGCACAAACACTAAAATTTTGCAATATGAGTAAGTCTTATAGCCTGTTACAACGAGTCTCTAAACAAACCTAGGAATGCATATCACCCAACACTTCTCGTGAACCTAGGTAACCCATGGTTTTGTTTTGACATTAAGCCTTGAAGGTAGTCTCAAGTAGCAAGTCCATTCACAATATACAAATTATTATCGAACCTGAGATCTACACAGATATTACAATCAAATTACGGTACTCTATCAAACAAATAGCATCAAGAAATTTGATTAATTGCTGAACACTGACATACATAAGGTGATAGACTCAAACACCCACCTTTACGTTGTTATAAGCCTAATAATAATGTAATTAATTTAATGAGAAGTGAAAGAGCACATACCCCTTCACCTTGTGACCAATCAAGGAGTATAAGTAGACTGTCACAAGGCTCATTGTAGCCATTCATCCTTATCATTCTATAAATCATTTATTATTCAATATATATTTGCAGAAATCTTCTTGCAATTTCAGAGATAAACAAGTTTGTATATCTCACATGTACATTGTATACAAAATTAATCAATTTAATGACACAGACAACATCCAGTACACATACACAATACTACACATTTACGAAGGAAAATATCTTTATGCACAGTGGAAAATATAGGCCGCCTTACAATTTGAGACAAGCGTTGATTGAGTGTCTTGAGATTAGAATATATCAGGTCAACAGCAAGCTGCATCTCGGCATCTGTCCACTCAGATTTGTCCTGAAGTCCCTCAGGCAATTCCTTAAATTGAAAACCATCATTAACAGGAGAGTAATCACTCTGCAAAATCAAGAAAATGTCAAAAAAATGTAAAATGAAAACCTCTAACATATGCAAGCAATCCAAAAGAACTCAATTTGAGCTATATGTATGTGTCTACTTTTCAAGTTAATTATTTGTGTCAAAACATTGGATTGAAAAAAAAAACTCAAGTGAAATGAACTGAAACATTTATTTATTCAAATAAATGTTAAATCTAGTAATTTCACCATCCATTACTCAAAATACACGAACTTTTAATCATCAGGTCAATTCAAAATATATTATGTTGCAAACAAGGATACTTTCCTTGAAGAAAACTCAAATCAAACACAACTTATAACCTGCCTGAGGAAGAGGTATATTTTCCAATCCAATCATAGCTTTGCGAATAGCAACCAGCACAGAAGACATTGCCTTCCGATTGAATTCTTTAACAACCTCTTCTCTAAAACTATCCATCTCCTTGTGAATCTACAGGAAGTAAAATAAGATAATTGTCAACACAAGAAGAATAAATAGGTCAGAAAGTAAGCCAAATTCACATTGCCTTCAACTAGGTAACCTTCATGTATGAATGTTCTCTTTAGAAAAAGGTTTACGAGCATATGTTTCTTTAAAAAGAAGATAAGAAGGTCCAAATACTAACTAAGCCATCGGAAAATGAACAATTTAATTTAGATGAATAATGTAAAATACAGTGATAGAGGAAACAAAGACTTGAACTTCATGTCAAGAAAACTGTCAGAAGTCAAGAAAAAACTCAGCAAAAACATAGCCAGAGATTGGACATAAATAAGCCTGACAAGTATGCTCAAGAAGTCAGCAGAAAGGAGACATAATATAGATGATATTCACATGAGAAGCACAAAAAGTTAGTGTATGGAACACATTCCACTGAGCTTTGAGAATGCTTCAAATCTAAATCAATTGATAAGATTTCTCTGAAAACCTCAGCAAGAAGTGTTGCAAGATTCCTCTGTACAGTTGTCAGAATTGTAACTCTTTCGGAAATTTGAGAAGCAGCAGCATTAGCCAGACGCTGCATGGGAGAACCCTCAGTAATGAACCCACGCACCAGGCCTATGGTACCTTCAATAAATGCCAATGGCCCTCTTTCAAAAACCATAAAATGCACTTTTTGAGAATATGTTCCCTGTAAATGTCACAACAATCCCATGAGCATAAAAGCAAACTCTTGATAATGTCTTTCATTTAGGAAAATAAATCTATGTTTAAAATTGCATTCTATTTATCAAGATGAAAACCTCTGCCCGTGATTGCCAAAAAAGTAAGTTCTTTTGCACATCATGTAAGTTTGATAAGATCTGTTCAGAAGTTTCCTCTAGTAGCTCAGTAGCTTTATCCACCACCTGCATCGATGATCTGCAAATCAGTTACAGCAGATCTTCATGAATATCAATGCTCTGCAAAAACCTCAAATATTTTCTAGGTTAAGGTGAAAAGAATTATCCATCACAACATGAGACAACCATTTGGAATGGCGGAGAACAAGGAGATTTCATCAAAAACTCTTGTTATGATTTTTGCAGTTAAAAAAAATTAACTTCTTAACAGGCAAAAAAGTAGGTTTAAATATCCATATAGAACAGGAACTTTCCTGAGAAGGAATGATCACCAATCAGGCACAGATTATCCAAGGCAGTCTAGGTGCTTCCCTTCACCCAGCTTAGTCCCCTAAGCAACACCTGTAAAACCTAAAAAATGCTACTCACTCATTCTCATTGCATACACCTATAAATCAGCAAAGGGATACAAGAGACCATCAAAACAAAATATGTGGTCGACTCTAAGCAAAGGGACATAACCACACAATCAGCCAATAAAGCTTATCCACAGAATATATTAAATATTTGCCACTAAGGGGTAGTTTGGGATAGATAACCCCAGCTAGGTGACCATTAATTATAATAAATCTATCCTATTGTAACTTACGCACATCGAGTCTCTAAATCATCCTCAATCTACACCTAGCTTAACACAAAACTTGGCATCAAACATATTTCTTCACTGCTGAGATGTGAAAATTTTTAAATCTAACACATCAGAAACCCCTACTGCAATTTCTGGTTTACTATCTCCTACTTGTTCTTTACATTAACAAGTTATTTAACTGCATAAACATCGAAATAAACACAATTACAGCCTTCACATATATACAGATCAACAACTGAAATAAACTGAGACAACACAAGGGACACCGTTATGTTTGGACAATCGTCCCCGGAAAAACCCAATTCAGGAAAACCGGTGCAGCATATATGAAGGTTTTATTATTAAGCAAATTTATGAATACAACTAGGGTGCCAAAAATGGCTCACCCTTCAGAGAATATCCTCGACGGTAGTATCTCTATCCGGACACAGATATTCCGGCAAATCAGCAACCGGATGAACAATCCCACAGTGACTCTGACTGTTCCTTGTGTTGGACAGCGAAAGCTGCTCAAGCACTCCTCTAGAATTGCATTACCCTTCAGGAATTGCATCACCCTTCCTCGGCTCTGCGTCAGCTAATCAACTCCCAGTCTACCCCACAGAGTCTCCCAGCGCTACCTCTAAAGCCCTCTTTGACTCCTGCGTCAGCCTCTATAGCTTCTGCGTCAGCATCTACGGCCCTCTACGTCCTCTGCGCTGGCCTCCTTAGCCTCTACATCAGCCCTCCTAGACTCTGCGTTGCCTCTTAAGGCACTTTGCTACCTCTCTGATATGTATTCTTGAGCCTTGGATCGAAATCCATTGCTGAACTGCCCCTCACTACAATTGATCACCTGCTCGATTTCCACAACAAACATCGCCCCAGAAAATTGAACTGACTGATCTCTCTTGGTATATCTCCAACTGACCCTCAAGCCTCCTCTTATACTTTTCCTGTTGACGATTCAACAACCGGGATTAAGTCCCTAATCAACGGCTAAGATTAGATCTGGCTTGATCCTTGTCACTTAGAACTTTCTCACCCACTTTATATTAATACACATTAATATTTTAATTTTCCTAAGTTTAGACTTAGGAACTCATTAAAAATATTAATTATTTTAATATCTCTTCATCCGGGTGGAATTTCTCCAAAAGATTTCTGGGTCTTGGAGATCTCATGTGCCTTAGCCTCTCCACCAAATTTCATGGCTAGAGCACATCTGATGCTACCCAAAATCAACATGAACATGATTATTGACCATTGAAGTTGCACCTAGAATTTTTTGAAGACTCCAAGCCCGAGGATATGTCAGAGGCTTCAGGTACCATCAGAGTTTAGATATCATCAGAGTTTTCTAACTCTAACTTCTTCTTCTCATCTTCTTCTATGTTATACTCAGATTCTGCAAGCCCTACTAGAATGATGTAAAGTGATGCTAGTGTGATGAGTTGAGTCATGTAACAAGCCTAGGTAATTTGGGACGTTGACATCAAGTGAGTTTACTCCGGAAGATTTTTTTTACTTGGTTAATTATTAGGTACTTTCAAAGACTTGATAATTAATTGAGTTTTTTCCTCCAAACATAACCCCAAAGCCGAAGTGCGGCTTGATGGCAAGGCCTTGGGTGAGTACTAGTGTCTAAACTCTAAAGTCATTGTATATTACCATACTAGATCACTCGTAAAATTTCGCGGAATTTGATTAGGTCTAAGGGTCAGTTTTTTTTTTAATTTTTAAATTTCTCGTTGGATGGAAATCTTAATAAATTCTGAATGTAAAATGTAATAAGTGATGTTTAGAAAAGTTGTATGGGGTATGTGTGATCAAAATTAAACCTCTCAGTGCTCACCCTCAATTGTCTACTAAGACACACTTTGACGGGTAAAAAATAAGTTCTAGATCCTCAAACCCACTTTTCCTAAGTTTTTTGGAAAATGTGGCAATAAATTAGCCCAAAAATAAAATAAATGGAGAGAAATAAATAACTCTATGTGACAAAATGACATGGAAAATGACTTGGAAATTATCTCAACTCAAGAGTTAAGTCAAAACACAAGTGGAAAATAATTTGGCACATGTTGTCACTTGATATTATGAGCACATGGGGAAATCGAATTCCCAACTACAAAAGAGGAAATCGGTTGGGTCACGGGTGACTTGGCAATTCGATTTTCTTGAGGATTTTGGAATATTTGATGGGATTTTGAGTGAGAGTTTGTTGGAGGCTTGTCTCCTGATCTGAAATCACCCCTAGGTGACCTCAAGAAATTAATGAAAGTATTACAGGCTCATGTGCTAGTGTGTGTGTCTATGTTATCTTGTGCAACGGATCGATAAGATTGCGAAATACACAGACACTTGAAACAGTAAGAGATCACAGTAAGCAAACAAAAACACAACAAAATTTAATAAGGAGTTCACCCAATCCTCTTGGGCTACATCTCCTGGTCCAACCTTCAATGGTGGCCTTTTTATTATGTTTTTAAAGCAGAGTCTTACAATAAGGAGCTCAATCTGAGTCTCACTTGACAGAGGATGATCAGTAGGATGGCACTTGGAATTCCCAAGTCCTTAGAGTTCACAGACTCCCCTTACCGAATTTCGACCTCAATTGGTCTCTGTCTACTCGATGTTGCCCTTACTCTGATGGTCAGCTCGGCTTCTCTGCCCTCTGAAACTTTGCCTCTCTTTCTGTGTCTCTCGGCCTTCGGCTTCTTCACTGCTTCTCTGCCTCACCATCCCCTGCTTCCTGTCAGCTCGTGGCTTTAAAGCCAACTCGTTCCTTCGACTGTTCGTTTCAGCTTCTCGGCGCTTCGGATCGCCTGCCTCTACCCATTGGGACTCCTTTGCCCTGCATCATCATCGTTGTGTAACGCTTCGCAAAGGGGTGGCCACCTGTCTCTTTGCGAACTAAGTGTCAGTTCTTCCTGAACGGTCATTTTTCTGTTATTTCCCAAATGCCTATGAAACGGATCCTTCTATCGATTCATTGGTCAAATCGGACTTCAAATTGATGCGCCGTAGTTTATTTCTCCCCCGGGTCCGATCATCCATCGGGTTGAACCTCCGTCGTTGATCTGGAGCCACCAGATCCTATGGTCTTCACTTATATTGCGCGGTTGAGTTGCTCGACCGTTAATCCGCAATGTAAGCAGTTTCTCTCTCTCCCCGTCGGACACGCGTCACTCAGTGTATGGAATCGCTGGGTCCTTGGCCAAATCCACTTACCGCCCGAAATGCCTCCGATATTCCTCCGGTTTTGAGTGCGGCACCCGCCTTGTCAGTTTTAGCGCTTTCCCACAGTTTTTCTGTTTTCCTTGTGACCGAGCGCTCAAGGCTTTTCCCTCTTGAGGGGTTTTGCCCAGCAATACGCGATTAGCGTGCTAATTGCATATCAAAAACAGCCTTCATTTCTGGATCTGAGCTTCCCAATTGCCATTCTTGCGCCATGCGCAGTCTCCATGGGCCAACGATCAGCGCGCTTTGACCGAAGGTCCTCATTGCTCCATGCTGGCTGCAAATTGCCATTATTCAAAGGTTATTTCTGATAGCTATAAGATTTCTTTAAGTCTGTCATTCATTTTTAACAATCATGGAATTGTTTGAGGATCCAATTCGAATCACGGCCTTCCCACTGAAAAAGCTTTTGAACCACCAAAAGTTGGTTTTCAAGCATCGACTAAGTGAGGATACAACTTTCTCACTTGTCTAATCTCTATCCATTTTGCACTGCTTAGCTTTGAACTCCTGAGCCCAATTCTGAGGTACTCAACATCTCCCCTGCGCGTCATTCTCACCTTCCTGTCCAGAACTGTGTCTTCCTGCAATTCATTAAGATATTCAAATAACAGGTCATCAATAGAAGGCACATGACTCTGCTCTTCAGGATCTTCAATTAACGAAGGTTCAAATAGTCTCAAGCTATCTACATTGACGACTAAGTAGATATGCATATAAGCTGGCAAATAAAGGCGAAAAGCATTCTCACCAATTTTCTCAAGGATCCTGAAAGGTCCATACCTTATTGGTTTTAGCTTTTTACCTTCACCTTGCATCTTGTCCTTGCTAATATACAACCAGACTTGATCACCAACTTGGAAACTCTGCTCCATCCGATGCTTGTCATGCCTTGCCTTGTATTTGGCATGGCTCTTTTCCAGCTGTTCTTGTACTACCTGATGGATCTCTTGGATTTGTTCAATGAACCTAGTTGCCTTGTCCACATCGCTGTGTCCCTCAACTGTTGTGTCCTTACCAAAGACAAAATCCAAGGGAGACCTTGGTGTGAAACCAAAACAGGTCTCAAAAGGAGATCTCTGTGTGGAAGAATGTTTGGCTCAGTTGTAAGCATGTTGCACATAACAAAAATGTTCATCCCAAAGCTTGGGATGTTTGTTGCAATATCCCCTGAGCAACTGGATCATTGTCCTGTTGACTACTTCTGTCTGGCCATCGGTTTGTGGATGGAAAGTTGTGCTTTTCTTCAGTTTGGTGTCCATCAGTTCCCACAAACTTGACCAAAACTTCCCCACAAATCTGGTGTCTCAATCAGATATAATGGAAGTGGGTAATCCAAAATGAACCCATACATGTTGAAAGAATAGTTTTGCGGTTTGTTCAGCTGTAATCTGCGTATTACAAGGTATCAAAATACACATTTCGCTAAACCTATCCACAACAACATACAGATAATCATGACCCTTCCTAGATTTAGGCAGTCCTCCAACGAAGTCCATGGAAACACTTTCCCAAGGATGAAAAGGAACTGGCAATGGAGTGTACAAGCCTAGTTTCCTAGTGTTGGGCTTGCTTTTAGCACACATAGCACCCTCTTACATATCTAGAAATTGTCTCGTTCATTTTTGGCCAATAACAAAATCTTTGCAACTGTGCAACTGTTTTGGTTACGCCAAAGTGACCTGATATTAGAGAAGTGTGTGCTTCTCGAATTATCTTTACTCTTTCAGTTTGTGGAATGCATAGCTTCCCACAATGGTACAAGAGTTGGTCCTTAATATGATAATCCAATTCTTCTACTCGTCTGCCTTGACTTAAAGTTGCATATACATCTTTAAAGTCTATATCTTGAGCATATTGTTCAAATGTAACTTTCATGTAATACAGAATTATGCTTAAGTATAGTAGATGCATGTATAATGGGTCTAGATAACATATCTGCAACTTTATTATGTATGACCTTTTTATATCTGATAACTAAATGAAACTGTTGTAGGAACCCCATCCACCTGTAGTGTCTTGATTGCTGCAACTTAGTTTGGGAGTGTAGATATTGAAGTGGTTGATGATCAATATGGATAACTGTTTCTTTGCCCATTAAGTAATGTTTCCACTTTTTCACACTCTATACTAATGCATACAATTCCTTATCATATGTGGGATAGTTAACTACTGCAGAGTTAAACGTCTCAGAATGATAACATATGGGTTTATCGTGTTGTATCAACACTGCTCCCATGGCATAGTCACTGGCATTTGTTTGGATCTCAAACGGTCTTTGAAGATCTGGCAGTGCTAGTACTGGTGTTGTACTAATCTTTTCTTTCAAGGTGTCGAAGGCTTTCTGCTGTTTGCCTCCCCACTGAAACACCCTGTTCAATCCTGTTAAAGCATGTAAGGGAGCTACAATTAAGGAAAAGTTAGAAATGAACTTTCTCCAATATTGTGCTACTCCTAAGAAGCTCCTAACTTCTATAGCAGATTTGGATTTAGGCCAGTTTACAATGACTACCACCTTAGAGGGATCTATCTTCAATTCACCACCCCCTACTATATGTCCCAAATAATTTAAAGATGTTTTGCCAAATTCACATTTTGAGAGTTTAACATAAAGTTTTTCTCTTTTCAAAACATCTAGTGTCTGCTTAACATGCTTTAAATGTTCTTCCCATGTTTTGCTAAATATGAGAATTTCATCCAGATATATAATAACAAAATCGTCAAGAAAAGGTCTGAGTACATCATTCATTACTCTCATGAAAGTAGCAAGAGCATTAGTTAAGCCAAAAGGCATAACCAGCCACTCATACAATCCCTGCTTTGTTTTGAAAGCAGTCTTCCATGCATCTTGTTCTGCAAATCTAACCTGATGATATCCACTATGCAAGTCTAACTTGAAAAAATAAACAGCTTCCTTTAACTGATCTAATAGAACATCTATGCGAGTAAAGGGATAACGATTTTTTATTGTTAATTTATTCATTGCTTGGTAATTAATGCACATTTTCCACGAACCATCTTTCTTTCTCACCAAAACGATTGGTGACCCACATGGTGATGTGCTAGGTCTGATGAACCCCATCTCGAGCAACTCTTGCACCTGCTTCTTGATTTCTGCATTCTATAAAGCGGACAACCTGTACATCCCAATGTTAGGCAATGGAGCATCTTGCTGCAAATTAATATCATGCACTATTTCCTTTTTGGGTGGCAGAGCTTTAGGTTCTTGAAACAAGATATCATACTCTGAAACAACTTTTCCTAAATCAGCTTGCTGTTTAGCATCACAGCCCTCAAATACATTGGTTTTATCAGGTTTCTTTTCCTTTACAACCATCAGCAAAAATTGTTTGCATGAATTTACAATCCGTTTCATCTGCCCCGAGTTTATGAGAGTATAAATATTCTTGAGCTTATGAGCTCTTACAAAGTATTCGATTCCATCTTTAACGAGTAGATACTTGTTCTCAGCTCTATAGAAAATAGTTTTTTTGTCATACAAGTAAAGACTTCCTAAAACAATTCCACATATATCCAAAGGAATTATATCTAACTCAACCTCATCTACAAATGTTGACCCAAAAGAAAACTTGAGTTTGCATTGTCTAGTCACTTGTAGCTGTGCTTTATCATTCAACCAACCTAATGGGTATGGTTTCTTGTGAGGTGTAGTCAGTAATCCCAACTTCTTCACAATTGCTTCAGAAATTAAATTTACTTGTGAGCCACTATCAAACAAAGTATCAATCTTTTGATGTTTGGAAATAACTCAAATATAGAAAAGCTCATGTCTTCTTCTCTCATTTTCTTCATCAATAGTAGATTGTGTAGAATTACTAGTAGATGCTTCACAATTCTTACCTTTTATACCTGTGGCTGCAATGGTTGTTTCATCTCTTGAGTCCGACCCCAAATCTTTTTGAATCGCTGCAGCAGTGTTCTTCTTCTTTCCCTCGAACTTGTTAGGTCTCAGCTCTGGATGCAGAATCCAGCAGTGCTCATCATCATGCCCATCCTTCTTACAGTGAGTGCATGAAGACTTGCTTTTATGTGCAGTGTTGGCCTTCCTCTCTTTCCATTTCTGTTTTCTTTTCTCCTTATTCTTACTTGCAAGGGGCTTGGATGATCCTCCAACCTCTGAGTTCCTCTTCTTTCCTCTAGCTTCTAGATGCGTAGCTTGAACAGATACCTCATCTATACTAGTGGGATTAAACATGAGGATAGTGTGCCTCATGTAGGTATGTAGACCACCGATGTATTTCAACAGAGTCTCGGGTGAGTCTAATGAGATTCCTAGAATCAAAGCTCTCTTCCTAAATTCTTGGGTGTAACCTTGTACACTTTGCCCTTTCAATTGGTGAAGAGTTTCCCAGCTCATCATGGCTTGCTGCATGTAGGCCAACGGATAGAACTGCTTTTTGATTGCAGAAACAAATTCACTCCAGACAGAAAGAGTCTTACCATGTATCTTCATGTCAGGTTGGGTCTTGCCTTCCCACCAAACCAAGGCAGTGCCCCCAAGGCATAGGCTGGCCAGCTGAATATTGCTCTTGTCTGAGTCGATACTTTGCACTCTGCAATAAACATCAATTTGTCTGACCCAATTGTCCAGCTTTTCTGCATTCAACTCTCCATCATATATTGGTAAATCAAATTTAACAGCTAGTTTAATCAAAGATGTCTTCTTTTTATGTTCAGGGCTATTAGGAGGTGTGAGAAAGTTTTCTTCTTTCCCTTTGCCTTTTGAGTGGTCATGGACGAGAAACTCTTCTTCTCCTTTATCTTGTTTGGAGCCCGATGATTCCTCATCTTTATGTTTTCTAAAGTCCTTATACATTTCCTCTACCATGGATCTCATGGCCAGGAAACTATCTATAAATTGAGGGTCTGGGCCCACAGAACCTTCCTCCGACATTGTCTTCTAAGGATAGACTCTTCCAATTTCAGGATTAGTTTCGACCAACTCTCCTTCTCCTAATTTGAGCTTCGATCTAGTTAACATTCAACAGCTAAATCTAGCACAAGCTTGTCTAACCTTAACAACCTATGACTCTAACACCACTTGATCTGAAATCACCCCTAGATGACCTCAGGAAATTAATGAAGGTATTACAGACTCATGTGTTGGTGTGTGTGTCTATGTTATCCTGTGCAACAGATCGATAAGATTGCGAAATACACAGACACTTGAAACAGTAAGAGATCATAGTAAGCAAACATAAACACAACAAAATTGAATAAGAAGTTCACCCAATCCTCCTGGGCTACGTCTCCTAAGCCAGCCTTCAGTGGTGGCCTTTTTATTATGTTTTTAAAGCAGAGTCTTACAATAAGGAGCTCAATCTGAGTCTCACTTGACAGAGGATGATCAGTAGGATGGCACTTGGAATTCCCAAGTCCTTAGAGTTCACCAACTCCCCTTACCGAATTTCGACCTCAATTGGTCCCTGTCTGCTCGATGTTGCCCTTACTCCAGCTTTTCTGCATTCAACTCTCCATCATATATTGGTAAATCAAATTTAAAAGCTAGTTTAATCAAAGATGTCTTCTTTTTATGTTCAGGGCTATTAGGAGGTGTGAGAAAGTTTTCTTCTTTCCCTTTGCCTTTTGAGTGGTCATGGACGAGAAACTCTTCTTCTCCTTTATCTTGTTTGGAGCCCGATGATTCCTCATCTTTATGTTTTCTAAAGTCCTTATACATTTCCTCTACCATGGATCTCATGGCCAGGAAACTATCTATAAATTGAGGGTCTGGGCCCACAGAACCTTCCTCCAACATTGTCTTCTGAGGATAGACTCTTCCAATTTCAGGATTAGTTTCGACCAACGCTCCTTCTCCTAATTTGAGCTTCGATCTAGTTAACATTCAACAGCTAAATCCAGCACAAGCTTGTCTAACCTTAACAACCTATGACTCTGATACCACTTGATCTGAAATCACCCCTAGGTGACCTCAGGAAATTAATGAAGGTATTACAGGCTCATGTGTTGGTGTGTGTGTCTATGTTATCCTGTGCAACAGATCGATAAGATTGCGAAATACACAGACACTTGAAACAGTAAGAGATCACAGTAAGCAAACATAAACACAACAAAATTTAATAAGAAGTTCACCCAATCCTCTTGGGCTACGTCTCCTAGGCCAGCCTTCAGTGGTGGCCTTTTTATTATGTTTTTAAAGCAGAGTCTTACAATAAGGAGCTCAATCTGAGTCTCACTTGACAGAGGATGATCAGTAGGATGGCACTTGGAATTCCCAAGTCCTTAAAGTTCACCAACTCCCCTTACCGAATTTCGACCTCAATTGGTCCCTATCTGCTCGATGTTGCCCTTACTCTAGCTTTTCTGCATTCAACTCTCCATCATATATTGGTAAATCAAATTTAATAGCTAGTTTAATCAAATATGTCTTCTTTTTATGTTCAGGGCTATTAGGAGGTGTGAGAAAGTTTTCTTCTTTCCCTTTGCCTTTTGAGTGGTCATGGACGAGAAACTCTTCTTCTCCTTTATCTTGTTTGGAGCCCGATGATTCCTCATCTTTATGTTTTCTAAAGTCCTTATACATTTCCTCTACCATGGATCTCATGGCTAGGAAACTATCTATAAATTGAGGGTCTGGGCCCACAGAACCTTCCTCCAACATTATCTTCTGAGGATACTCTTCCAATTTCAGGATTAGTTTCGACCAACTCTCCTTCTCCTAATTTGAGCTTCGATCTAGTTAACATTCAACAACTAAATCCAACACAAGCTTGTCTAACCTTAACAACCTATGACTCTGATACCACTTGATCTGAAATCACCCCTAGGTGACCTCGGGAAATTAATGAAGGTATTACAGACTCATGTGTTGGTGTGTGTGTCTATGTTATCCTGTGCAACAGATCGATAAGATTGCGAAATACACAGGCACTTGAAACAGTAAGAGATCACAGTAAGCAAACATAAACACAACAAAATTTAATAAGAAGTTCACCCAATCCTCTTGGGCTACGTCTCCTAGGCCAGCCTTCAGTGGTGGCCTTTTTATTATGTTTTTAAAGCAGAGTCTTACAATAAGGAGCTCAATCTGATTCTCACTTGATAGAGGATGATCAGTAGGATGGCACTTGGAATTCTCAAGTCCTTAGAGTTCACCAACTCCCCTTACCAAATTTCGACCTCAATTGGTCCCTGTCTGCTCGATGTTGCCCTTACTCTGATGGTCAGCTCGGCTTCTCTGCCCTCTACAACTTTGCCTCTCTTTCTGTGTCTCTCAACCTTCAGCTTCTTCACTGTTTCTCTGCCTCACCGTCCCCTACTTCTTGTTAGCTCATGGCTTTAAAGCCAGTTCGTTCCTTTGACTATTCGTTTCGGCTTCTTGGCGCTCTGGATCACCTGCCTCTGCCGGCTGGGACTCCTCTGCCCTGCATCATCATCGTTGTGTAATGCTTCGCAGAGAGGTGGCCACCTGTCTCTTTGCGAACTGAGTGTCAGTTCTTCCTGAACGGTTGTTTTTTTCGTTAATTCCCAAATGCTTATGAAACGGATCCTTTTGTTGATTCATTGGTCAAATCGGACTTCAAATCTGATGCGCCGTAGTTTATTTCTCCCCCGGGTGCGGTCATCCATCGAGTTGAACCTCTGCAGTTGATCTGGAGCCCCCAAACCCTACGTGTCACTCAGTGTATGGAATCGTTGGGTCCTCGGCCAAATCCGCTTACCGCCCAAAATGCCTCCGATATTCTGCCGGTTTTGAGCGTGAGACCCGCCTTGTCAATTTTAGTGCTTTCCCACGATTTTCCGGTTTTCATTGTGACCAAGCGCTCGGGGCTTTTCCTTCTCGAGGGGTTTTGCCCAGCGCTAATCGCGTATCAGAAACCTCCATTTCCAGATCTGAGCTTCCCAATTGCCATTTTTGCACCATGCGCAGTCTCCATGGGCCAACGGTCAGCGCGCTTTGACCGACGGTCCTCGTTGCTCCGTGCTGGCTACAAATTGTCATTATTCAGAAGTTATTTCTGATAGCTATAAGATTTCTTGAAGTCTGTCATTCATTCTTAACAATCATGGAATTGTTTGAGGATCCAATTCGAATCATCTCCACTCTAACTCCACTAACAGTTCACTTAGCTCTTACACATGGCAAGGAGCTCCACTCCAAGCCCCACGTAGATTCCAAGGAAGGCCAAGGCAATTCATGATGGAAGATCAACGCATGGAAAGAGGAGATGTGTCAAATGTTTGGCTTGGTAGTTGACTTCATATGGGAGATAACTCTCTCTTATTTCACACTTGCATTCCTTTGTTGCACACATAGAGAGTTCAATTTTTTGGAGGAAATACACTGGGCCATTTCAACAGTTCTATTTGGTTGAAGATTCACGTGTCATGGCTTCTTTTCACTTGGAATTCGACTTCTCTTCTTGGTATCTTCTCCAACACCACTTGTCACTTGGTTCTCTCATTGGAATTCGCTCCCAAATTTCTATTTAAGTGAGCATTGGGCTCTCACTATGTATTCATGATATGAGCTATTGGGCTTGAGGAAACTATGTCAATTTGTATACTTGTTTTTGCTAATAAAACAATGACTTTGGAGTATCATTGGTGGTGTTTTCTTTCTATCATAAGGTGATCTCTATCCAATTATTTTTATTGTGCTTCAACTTCTTATGCATTTGGATTGTGTTAGTTTTTATTGTCATTCATTGTGGATTGATATGTGCAAGCTATCTTGCATATATCTTTGATTTAGAATAGTATTCTAGGAGTGAAAAATGTTAATTGATTTTTGGAAGAATCTTTAGTTTCTTTCGCCCATTGTATTGCTCTATTTCCTTTGCGTGTGTTAATATTTGTTTCCAAGTGTATAGAAAAAAATTCTTGAAATTGTGTGAAGGATTCTTTTGGGCATGGGAGAAGTCTCATATAGATCAACTCACTCCCAGATTCAAGATACGAAAGACTCATCGATCTTTACTTCAAGGGCTTCATCCAAAGAGAAACAAAGAAAGGGGAGTTCTATTTTCCCATATTCTACTTGAATCACTTATAATTCAAATTCCATACTTCAATTGATCCAAATCTAGAGTTTTCCAATGGTTATATGAGTTCATTAGAGCATTTTCCTAGACTATACATGCATGGAGTTATACTAGTTGTGTATTATTATTTGTTTTGCTTGCATGCTCTCTTCACTAAATTCCTAATTTGTTTTGCAGTTCTTTGAGCAGCAACTCAAGTTCACTTTGGCATCAAGTTGGAGGAAAAATTCTTCCGAAAACTACTAATTTTTCCTTTGCAGGACCCCTTGCTTTTGTTGGGCAGCTTTGTAGCAAGGTAGTGATCCCTTTTTGTTAAGTTTAGGTATGTTCTATGCTAGAGCAATTTATTTAAATTTTCACAGTTAGCAATCACATCAACATTACGATAAACTGCAGATAGAACATAAATACAAAACGCAGAAGACAAGCCAAGACAAGAGGATACAAGATATGGCGCGAGCCAGGGACAAACCCCACAATGTGTGGGGAAACCCTTTGATCAAATCTTCTTTTATCTTCAAAGTTCAGCAGAGAGAGAGAGAGAGTACATTTACAACAGAAGTCATTACTTTGACTTATCTAGATCTAGCATAGATCATTTCGTATCATGATGAGATCAGTTGAAGACATTCTGCTTCAACTGATTCTCAAGGTGGCTCCTTCATCTATCTTGAGCTGCATCTCGTCCATTTGCTGCACCTCATCGTGTAGTACCATCATGCATTGTCATGCTGCTCATGATCTCATACATCATGCTGCCCATACATTATGCTGTCCATAATCTACATCATGCTGACCATGATGCGGCATCTTCCATCATCATGCAACCCTGTGTTGTAACTTGTACTTCATCATTGATATCTTCAGTACTGTTGTTATCATCATTGTTGCACCATGACTGCGTAAATATGCTGACTGTCTATATGACAACATTTCATACATCATGTTCCTTACCTTGCTACCTTAACTGTGTTCATTTATGTGCTGCCTTGACTTGTATACATCTGCATTCCATATATCATTAATATGACAGCGTCCCATAATGAATATGACTTGTATATATCAGCGTTCCATACTGAAGCGTATATGTATGCATTGAGTTGTTGCGTATCCATCTGGGTTATGCGTGTATATATAT
>APFE031029154.1:103662-122207 GCA_000404065.3 Pinus taeda
GCCAAAAAGCATAACCAGCCACTCATACAATCCCTGCTTTGTTTTGAAAGCAGTCTTCCATGCATCTTGTTCTGCAAATCTAACCTGATGATATCCACTATGCAAGTCTAACTTGAAAAAATAAACAGCTTCCTTTAACTGATCTAATAGAACATCTATGCGAGTAAAGGGATAACGATTTTTTATTGTTAATTTATTCATTGCTTGGTAATTAATGCACATTTTCCACGAACCATCTTTCTTTCTCACCAAAACGATTGGTGACCCACATGGTGATGTGCTAGGTCTGATGAACCCCATCTCGAGCAACTCTTGCACCTGCTTCTTGATTTCTGCATTCTATAAAGCGGACAACCTGTACATCCCAATGTTAGGCAATGGAGCATCTTGCTGCAAATTAATATCATGCACTATTTCCTTTTTGGGTGGCAGAGCTTTAGGTTCTTGAAACAAGATATCATACTCTGAAACAACTTTTCCTAAATCAGCTTGCTGTTTAGCATCACAGCCCTCAAATACATTGGTTTTATCAGGTTTCTTTTCCTTTACAACCATCAGCAAAAATTGTTTGCATGAATTTACAATCCGTTTCATCTGCCCCGAGTTTATGAGAGTATAAATATTCTTGAGCTTATGAGCTCTTACAAAGTATTCGATTCCATCTTTAACGAGTAGATACTTGTTCTCAGTCTATAGAAAATAGTTCTTTTTTGTCATACAAGTAAGGACTTCTCTAAACAATTCCACAATATATCCAAAGGGAATTATATCTAAACCTCAACCTTCATCTACAAACGCCTTCACCAAAAGAAACTTTGAGTTCGCTTGATCTAGTCACTTTGTAGCTTGACTTTATCACTTAACCAAACCTAATGGGTATGGTTTCTTGTGAGGTGTAGTCAGTAATCCCAACTTCTTCACAATTGCTTCAGAAATTAAATTTACTTGTGAGCCACTATCAAACAAAGTATCAATCTTTTGATGTTTGGAAATAACTCAAATATAGAAAAGCTCATGTCTTCTTCTCTCATTTTCTTCATCAATAGTAGATTGTGTAGAATTACTAGTAGATGCTTCACAATTCTTACCTTTTATACCTGTGGCTGCAATGGTTGTTTCATCTCTTGAGTCCGACCCCAAATCTTTTTGAATCGCTGCAGCAGTGTTCTTCTTCTTTCCCTCGAACTTGTTAGGTCTCAGCTCTGGATGCAGAATCCAGCAGTGCTCATCATCATGCCCATCCTTCTTACAGTGAGTGCATGAAGACTTGCTTTTATGTGCAGTGTTGGCCTTCCTCTCTTTCCATTTCTGTTTTCTTTTCTCCTTATTCTTACTTGCAAGGGGCTTGGATGATCCTCCAACCTCTGAGTTCCTCTTCTTTCCTCTAGCTTCTAGATGCGTAGCTTGAACAGATACCTCATCTATACTAGTGGGATTAAACATGAGGATAGTGTGCCTCATGTAGGTATGTAGACCACCGATGTATTTCAACAGAGTCTCGGGTGAGTCTAATGAGATTCCTAGAATCAAAGCTCTCTTCCTAAATTCTTGGGTGTAACCTTGTACACTTTGCCCTTTCAATTGGTGAAGAGTTTCCCAGCTCATCATGGCTTGCTGCATGTAGGCCAACGGATAGAACTGCTTTTTGATTGCAGAAACAAATTCACTCCAGACAGAAAGAGTCTTACCATGTATCTTCATGTCAGGTTGGGTCTTGCCTTCCCACCAAACCAAGGCAGTGCCCCCAAGGCATAGGCTGGCCAGCTGAATATTGCTCTTGTCTGAGTCGATACTTTGCACTCTGCAATAAACATCAATTTGTCTGACCCAATTGTCCAGCTTTTCTGCATTCAACTCTCCATCATATATTGGTAAATCAAATTTAACAGCTAGTTTAATCAAAGATGTCTTCTTTTTATGTTCAGGGCTATTAGGAGGTGTGAGAAAGTTTTCTTCTTTCCCTTTGCCTTTTGAGTGGTCATGGACGAGAAACTCTTCTTCTCCTTTATCTTGTTTGGAGCCCGATGATTCCTCATCTTTATGTTTTCTAAAGTCCTTATACATTTCCTCTACCATGGATCTCATGGCTAGGAAACTATCTATAAATTGAGGGTCTGGGCCCACAGAACCTTCCTCCAACATTATCTTCTGAGGATACTCTTCCAATTTCAGGATTAGTTTCGACCAACTCTCCTTCTCCTAATTTGAGCTTCGATCTAGTTAACATTCAACAACTAAATCCAACACAAGCTTGTCTAACCTTAACAACCTATGACTCTGATACCACTTGATCTGAAATCACCCCTAGGTGACCTCGGGAAATTAATGAAGGTATTACAGACTCATGTGTTGGTGTGTGTGTCTATGTTATCCTGTGCAACAGATCGATAAGATTGCGAAATACACAGGCACTTGAAACAGTAAGAGATCACAGTAAGCAAACATAAACACAACAAAATTTAATAAGAAGTTCACCCAATCCTCTTGGGCTACGTCTCCTAGGCCAGCCTTCAGTGGTGGCCTTTTTATTATGTTTTTAAAGCAGAGTCTTACAATAAGGAGCTCAATCTGATTCTCACTTGATAGAGGATGATCAGTAGGATGGCACTTGGAATTCTCAAGTCCTTAGAGTTCACCAACTCCCCTTACCAAATTTCGACCTCAATTGGTCCCTGTCTGCTCGATGTTGCCCTTACTCTGATGGTCAGCTCGGCTTCTCTGCCCTCTACAACTTTGCCTCTCTTTCTGTGTCTCTCAACCTTCAGCTTCTTCACTGTTTCTCTGCCTCACCGTCCCCTACTTCTTGTTAGCTCATGGCTTTAAAGCCAGTTCGTTCCTTTGACTATTCGTTTCGGCTTCTTGGCGCTCTGGATCACCTGCCTCTGCCGGCTGGGACTCCTCTGCCCTGCATCATCATCGTTGTGTAATGCTTCGCAGAGAGGTGGCCACCTGTCTCTTTGCGAACTGAGTGTCAGTTCTTCCTGAACGGTTGTTTTTTTCGTTAATTCCCAAATGCTTATGAAACGGATCCTTTTGTTGATTCATTGGTCAAATCGGACTTCAAATCTGATGCGCCGTAGTTTATTTCTCCCCCGGGTGCGGTCATCCATCGAGTTGAACCTCTGCAGTTGATCTGGAGCCCCCAAACCCTACGTGTCACTCAGTGTATGGAATCGTTGGGTCCTCGGCCAAATCCGCTTACCGCCCAAAATGCCTCCGATATTCTGCCGGTTTTGAGCGTGAGACCCGCCTTGTCAATTTTAGTGCTTTCCCACGATTTTCCGGTTTTCATTGTGACCAAGCGCTCGGGGCTTTTCCTTCTCGAGGGGTTTTGCCCAGCGCTAATCGCGTATCAGAAACCTCCATTTCCAGATCTGAGCTTCCCAATTGCCATTTTTGCACCATGCGCAGTCTCCATGGGCCAACGGTCAGCGCGCTTTGACCGACGGTCCTCGTTGCTCCGTGCTGGCTACAAATTGTCATTATTCAGAAGTTATTTCTGATAGCTATAAGATTTCTTGAAGTCTGTCATTCATTCTTAACAATCATGGAATTGTTTGAGGATCCAATTCGAATCATCTCCACTCTAACTCCACTAACAGTTCACTTAGCTCTTACACATGGCAAGGAGCTCCACTCCAAGCCCCACGTAGATTCCAAGGAAGGCCAAGGCAATTCATGATGGAAGATCAACGCATGGAAAGAGGAGATGTGTCAAATGTTTGGCTTGGTAGTTGACTTCATATGGGAGATAACTCTCTCTTATTTCACACTTGCATTCCTTTGTTGCACACATAGAGAGTTCAATTTTTTGGAGGAAATACACTGGGCCATTTCAACAGTTCTATTTGGTTGAAGATTCACGTGTCATGGCTTCTTTTCACTTGGAATTCGACTTCTCTTCTTGGTATCTTCTCCAACACCACTTGTCACTTGGTTCTCTCATTGGAATTCGCTCCCAAATTTCTATTTAAGTGAGCATTGGGCTCTCACTATGTATTCATGATATGAGCTATTGGGCTTGAGGAAACTATGTCAATTTGTATACTTGTTTTTGCTAATAAAACAATGACTTTGGAGTATCATTGGTGGTGTTTTCTTTCTATCATAAGGTGATCTCTATCCAATTATTTTTATTGTGCTTCAACTTCTTATGCATTTGGATTGTGTTAGTTTTTATTGTCATTCATTGTGGATTGATATGTGCAAGCTATCTTGCATATATCTTTGATTTAGAATAGTATTCTAGGAGTGAAAAATGTTAATTGATTTTTGGAAGAATCTTTAGTTTCTTTCGCCCATTGTATTGCTCTATTTCCTTTGCGTGTGTTAATATTTGTTTCCAAGTGTATAGAAAAAAATTCTTGAAATTGTGTGAAGGATTCTTTTGGGCATGGGAGAAGTCTCATATAGATCAACTCACTCCCAGATTCAAGATACGAAAGACTCATCGATCTTTACTTCAAGGGCTTCATCCAAAGAGAAACAAAGAAAGGGGAGTTCTATTTTCCCATATTCTACTTGAATCACTTATAATTCAAATTCCATACTTCAATTGATCCAAATCTAGAGTTTTCCAATGGTTATATGAGTTCATTAGAGCATTTTCCTAGACTATACATGCATGGAGTTATACTAGTTGTGTATTATTATTTGTTTTGCTTGCATGCTCTCTTCACTAAATTCCTAATTTGTTTTGCAGTTCTTTGAGCAGCAACTCAAGTTCACTTTGGCATCAAGTTGGAGGAAAAATTCTTCCGAAAACTACTAATTTTTCCTTTGCAGGACCCCTTGCTTTTGTTGGGCAGCTTTGTAGCAAGGTAGTGATCCCTTTTGAAGGCTAGGTCGAGTTCCTTAGAAGGCTGTCTCCTTTTCTCTCTAAGTCAGCCTTAGGAGAGGTTTAACCTCTCTATTTTGAAGTTTTTTTCCTCCTTATTTCAAGTCTGAAATTTGCATGTAATTTTCAGATTTCAAAAAGACTTTCTTAGGCCTCATTTGTGTTGAGTTTTCTTCAAAGAAAGTCTATAGTTAAAGTATCTTATTGTAAAGACTTCCTTGAGGTTCTTTGAGGCCTAGAGAGACTCTCATTCATTTGTAAGACATCTAATAAAAAAATCATTTTCTTGAGGGAGCTTGGGAATTCTCCCATGGCATCCCACCTCCTTATTTAGGAGGACTTCTCTTTTAGGTGGATTGATTCTTTAAGTAGTTTCTAACTTACTTGCATGCTATGCTCTTGTTAACTTTGTAAATCACAAAACAATCTCTCAACTTACATCGCACTCGCAAAACAATCTCTCAACTTTGTAAATCAAGTTTACTATCCCATTTGCTAAATCTCGTGTTGGGAAAATTTACTTTCATGGTTGTTTAAGTAACAAATCTTTTGGGCAAATCATTCTAGTCACTACAACACATCATAAGCAAGCATTTCACTTTTGGCTACATTTGATTGGTCTAGCTCTATTTCCTTAGCATTGGCTTCATATGCTTAGTTGATACATGCTTCACTATTTTATGTCAACTTCTACTTAATGTTATCTTAATAACATTGCTCATTGGTATACCATTTGAAGCATTTTTCATTTATTTTGAGCAAACTTGCAAATTTTGGGCCACTCGTGAATTTCTATTTACATGCAATTTACTTTTACAAAGCTTGTGAGTTGGTGATAATTTCCATCTATTGTTCCCATTAAGATACATTGGATGCATAAAGAATTTTACCTTATTACACTCTCTTGGGAAACAATAGCATCCACACGCATCTCATTTAGGCATTCTTAGCACTAATTTGCATTTCTATGTAATTCACCTCCAAGCATAATCTTGATTGAAAGACTCTTTTAGGGACCCCTTTCTTTCATCAACTTGAGGAGCATATATCCTTTTTTGTGGTTAACACGGTGACCTTGCAGTCATCAAAGCCACAAACTTTGTAGCGTCGAAGGCATCAAGTGTGTTGGATATTCCGAGGGAGGGATCGTTAATACAGTCTCAGTTGTCTTTCCCTAGGTGTCCCTTCACAACTCACATTAGAGATTGTTTCAAAACAATCGAAAAAAACGCTACATCTAGATAGGAATTTAGTTTTAGAATTTACCAAGATAACTGCATCTCACATTAGATAGATTTGCATATCATTCTAATTTACTCACTTTAGAGTATTTCAACTTTACTTGCAAATTTTGTTTATCTCATGTACTTGTCACGATGAATGATCTCATTATCTCTTGTTGTTGATTATTCCCATTAGCAAGTGCATATCTATTTATATTTTGCAAGTAATACTTGGCATCAATTGAATTTCATTTGCAAGTTCAAGTTCTTCTTTAAAAATAGCATCTAGCAAGTGGTGTGGATTTTCATCTTACCATCTTTACTTTACTTGCCAAAAGGTTATTACATATGCTTGATGTTTATGTTTATGTCATACGATCATTGAATGACATCATCTTTTACTTGAGCATTTATTTACAAGTACATTTTGTATCTTGCAAGTGATATTTATATTTTATATAGCATTTTGCAAGATTACTTGTCATCATCTTTTGAGTTTTCATCTTGATAAAGTATTTGTCATTTATCTTGAGAAACTATTTGTTTAAAGCACTGGTCTATGTTCTTTATCTTCAAGTGAATCTTTGGATATTGCTAATGTATGTTTATTTAGTTTCTCATATCTTTGGAATCAAGTTATCTTTGATAAGCCTTCCCTTCACTTTAGTCTCCTAGAAAATTCACATTTCATTAAGTAGACCTCATTTAGGGAGCACACCCCTTAGCTTTAACTAGGTGAGAGCTTTAACGAAGAGAGTTGGGAATAGGTGACAACCCCATCTCTTAGGTTGCCACCAAGTCACACCTTGTGGGATTGAGGATTTTTCCCACACTAACCTAGGTGTGCAAGCGAGGCCACAACACATGATAATGGTGTTTCTTCTAAGCTGGAAATAGTACATATTCTGAGGTACCATAACAATTCGCCATCCTTGAATTGCTTCACTCGAAGGAAAGAAAGAAATAACTAACGAAAAAAAGGGTGCTTATTCACTTTCTCCTTTGACAAAGAGGATATTGGGCAAAAGTTGTTGAAATTCTTTCGTGTATGTTGACTCTTCAAGGTAGCTACCCACAATGCAGATAAATGTCAATAAATCGACTTTCAGCATGCCATAAACTTTTGCATCTAGTAGAAAGTCAAAAATTAATCAATGAATTCATTCAGAGTAGTTATCACTTTAACAATGCTAAATTCACCAATGCAATTGTCTTGCTTATCACATGAATTTGATATCAGCTTCATCACATTTTCTATCAATGGATAAAAATTAGCAAGCTCTCAGTAGCTTATGGTGGCTTCTTCCATGTTAAACCCTACTCCATTGGAAGACTCAAATACGAAAGGAGAAAGCTTGTTTTATAAAACAATAATTACAACCCTTGATGTTTCCAAAACAAATAGAAGATACCTGTCCAAGGGAACCGTAGTTTCATCTCCACGTAGGTTCATAAGACCTAGCAACGAGTCCTCTCCAAACATCTACATCATGGACTCCAATAGAAGAAGTGCCAAGAGCTTTTATTAGCAACCACATTTTTTTAAGATTGTACCAATGACAATACAAACATATCTAGGCCATGAAGTCTTTATGGGTATGGACAAAAAAAAAAATCATGTAGGACCCAAAAGGGCTTTGTTGCCTCAAAACCTAGTAGGCCCTGTGACAGGAAACTCACAAGGCAAGAACTAGACCAAGGGACAACAATATGGGGTGTTGCCCACTATCACCACAGCCACTACCTCTTGCGCTTTTGTGGACATTCACCACTAGGGAGGCTTCCCTTTAGTAGGTCACCTAGAAAGATATGTTAACTACAAAGAATAAGGAGACAAGACAAACTTATAGAGGACAACACTAATTAAGAACGGCTTAGCAAGCATAATAGGGAAATTCACACCCTCCAATATGCCTAGTTAAGGCATAATGTAACATAGGACTTGAGAAAAAGCAAGCAAAAAGGTCTCACCTAGAATCACAAGGCTAAGAAAAGGGTTCCAAACAATGTATACCTTAAACCTATGGAACAAGAAGCCTTCAATAAGCCCAATTTGAACCCTAGGGCAACCTAGGGTTTCTCTAGAGCAAAACTTACCTAGGGCAAAATATTTCAGCCCTAAAATGGATGGATAAACCACTAAAAGGACTTCATTTTGAGGCAATCAGCCTTCCTTCCAATGTTGAATCCTCCCACGAGCCAACAAATTCAACCCTAGTTGAAATTCATGCCTTAGCGCTAGCTAGCAGCTTATCCTTGAGGAGCCGTAAATCAGATTAGAGAGAGAGATTGAGATTTAGTGCAATTTTTATGGATGATCAACAAAGTGACCAAGGCCAGTGCCTAGTCCTTGGGTGATGGAATCTATGGGAGTGAAAGATTTGTTGATTTCTCAGCAAGGAGTAAGTAAAAGAATAAGGAAACCCTAGGTTCCAAAACCCTAGCTATCACTTTTGTGAGGGAGAAAAATCAATTGGGAGAGCTATTTGAAAGATTCACCAATGGGATTGCCATTCACATTCTATAAGTAATGCATGCAATAATATCATCTAGAATCCACACAATGATTTTCAACAATAACTAGCACAATAGAAACCCCAGATAGTTAACAACTCCATACATTAGACAAAAGAAGCAAAAATTTATCAAATCCAAGGTACACTTACAAGATAGAATGCATGAACAAGCCTTTATTGCTCCAAAATGACATCTCCAAGACCAAAGAAATAGCTCCAAATAGAAAAATACACCATGAGCCACATCCCCAAAAGATACAAGGTCGAAATTCTCTCATAGGGCCAAAAACAGTCACAAGTGATGATGATGACATAAGATGAGCCTATCCTCTATTTACATGAGGATTAGGACTAATAATTATGCTTATGAAGCCCGTAAAACAAGTTTGATGCTAAAATGTACTTGGGTTACAAGCCAACCCATTAGCTTTATCAAAATAGGCCCTAATTTGCCCTCATGTGTGGGTCCTAGCCTCTTTAATGTTGATGTCATCCATCATAAATGCTCCAAAGGTCATGTCCAAGGGTGATGAGGTGCCCAAGAAGGTGTAGAAGCCTGGTAAGTCCAAAATTTCAAGGGTGACCCTCAAATTTACCTTAAAGTCTTATGTGGGGTCCGAAGATCCAACTGGAGTGTCACAAAGTTGTCTCCATGGGTCTCCAACTACTAAATCAGGCCTCCGTCTCTCCAGCGTTAGGGCTTCCTCTGGTGCAACAAGCCCTCCCTAGTCTCTCAGCATGAGACCATCCTCATCTAGGCTTTGAATCAGCTCTTGCCCATCAAGTTGTGTCAAGGCCAACCTGGGGGCATGTTGGGACCAATGGTGTTGTTGACCATGTACATGTCAACAGTTCCAAGCAACAGAGTACACAACAGTGGACAAAAAATTTAAGTCAATGTCATCATTGTAATCCCAAATTATACAATTTTTTGTAACAATGATTCTAGTATGACTATGAAGCCATGCAACAACACCTAAGTAAGTCTTTGATTCTTAAAAAATGATTTCACTCTAGGGAGTTTTTTAACCCCCTTAAATTATTTGTGTTTCTAAACACGAATAATCAGCAGAGTTTTTATCCCAAGCATCCCCCAAAGCTAGGATGGGATACTCTGATAAGGTCTTAGGTGAGCCCTAGTGTTATCGAGTCAATGTATTTTTATCATACTAGATCATGTGTCCATTGTTGCGGAATTTTGTTGAGTTCTAAAGAGGTCGTGTCTATTGTAAAATTACCCTTCTATGGGTGATTATTGTAATATCTTGATGTAAAAGTGTTGTCTAAGAATATCTTTGGTGAATGGTTACTCATAGTTACACACCATTGCCAAGATATTTTTTAGACCCACTTAGAGGGTGGAAAAATATGTGTAATCCCCTCTTGAGTCGTTAATTTAATTTTTTGGCAAAAATTTTAATAAACTAGCCAAAAATTGTCAGAAAATAAAATGAACGGAAAAAATTATCTCTCCAAGTGGAAAAAATTAACAAAATTATTGAGGCCCTTTTTCAAAAAGTAAAAATTCAAGTCAAAGTTAGAAGGCCTCATTTCCAAGGCAGAATGTCCCAGTTCAGAAATTCGTTGGACCAAAAGAGACTATTTTTCTAGCATATCAAATTTCTTTGACCAAGTAGTTAATTATTTTGCATAAGTTACGACAATTCTATTTATAAAGATTCTCCAAGGGATTAGATGCACCTAGAAATTCAATTTTGGCCCATCCAGCTCATTTCTCAAGCGCATCGAATTTTTTGGAGATTTGTGCAGCAATTATCATGGGATAGGATTAATTTGGCAAGGATCAAGCCTTGGATCAAGTCAAACTAGTTGTTTTTCCACTTGGAGGGGATCTAGAGCTCTCATTTTTCTATATAAGGAAGCCTAAGGCTCTTGTTAATTTTAGATAACAATGGCATGTTCTATGCTTAAGCACAATTTACCTCAATGTTCCTTTAGCAACCCAATGACAATTTCCAATTATATCCAGAAGCAATCACATTAACTTATAAACATTGGCAGTAAATGCAAATAGAACATAAAATCATATGTAGAAGACAAGCCAAGACAAGCGGACACAAGATGTGGCGGATGCCAGGGACAAACCCCAATGTGGTGGAACCCTTTGATCAAATCTTCTTATTATTCTTCAATAGTTCAACAAAGAGAGAGAGAGATGCAAATATCATAAATACAAGCCCAAAACAAACCTGTCAAATTAGCAGTCAATGTAGCCCTAACCAGAAAGTCAATGATGGTCAAAGATGCCCTAAATCATCCTCTAATCAGCTCAGTCGGCAGCAGAAAAATGTGCCTCCAAAGAGGGTCAAAGTCAACCCAAACAAACCTTGTTGTAATTTCTGTGGTCAAACCAGAAAGTCAACACTACAGTAAACAAGGTCAAACAATCCCATTCACCTCGGAATTTGTGCCAAAGAATGCAGTCTAAAAAGATCGAAATTTTGGCCCCAAAACAAAAGTCAACACTTGGTCAAAGTGCCCAAGTCAACGTTGGTCAACGCTACCCTAATCACAGAAATTTTGGCCTCCCAAAATTTGCCTTCCTTCCACACATGTGAAGAAGAGAGAGCCTCCAAGTATGCGAACCAATCAAGAGAGGAGAGGAAAGATGATGTGATGAGATGAATGAGCGTCCAAATGAGAGAAGGGTCACTCCGATTTATACAATTCATTGAGGGTGAGGAGACACATCCATTGGGCTTCATGAGCCTACATTTGACTGAGGCCGACCTTGACAATTTGCCCATGAGAAAGAATAAATTCAAAATTCCATTTCTACTTTTCAGAATGAGATGATCTTTATATCAAAATTGTACCTCTCGGAATGAGGAATCCAATGCAATAATCATCTCCATCATATGAGTTGTTGTAAGGTGGAAGTTGGCCCTAGTTGCCAATTTTGACACTCCCTCTCAACTAGGGAGAATTCCACCTGCCAATGCATCATCATGCCAACTTGTCATCCTATACCATCTCTGTCATCATTGTCTTGTACTACTCTGCTCTGCTGAACCATGAAGTAATAATGAAAAAGAAGTGATCAAGAGTGAGTCATAAGATCATACCACTCTCCACTGACTAAAGTTAGTCCTTGATCCCAAATCAAGTTGTTGAACACCATGCATCCTAGTCATAGGGAGTACGACAGTACACGATGCGTCCATCGGTAGTGCTATGGTCCCTAACCATCTTTTCCCAACTCATTGGCCAGATGAGAGGCACTTCCCATCAGTCCCAGACTCTATGGGTAGGATGTGTGTCGGGGCATCAGTAGGAGAAAGTGAACCACTCATATTGCTTATATGCCATAGGAGAGGGTGAACCATTCATCCTATGCATATGTCAATTGTAGGGGAAGGTGAACCACTCACCCTACATGCATGTGTCCAAGTAGGGGAAGGTGAACCACTCACCCTATGGTCGCTCATAGCTAGCTCCAAGAAGTACCCCACACCCCCAGGATCTCCCAAAGCTCTGTGTCCAACTCATACGAGACCCTCATAGGAGGGTCGTTCCACAACTCCAAGTCTCTCTTGGAAGGTTAAGAATTTGACCTTCCCCAAAGGCTTCATGAGAATGTCTACAACCTACTTACCTGTCCTAATGTGTTGGAGCCTAACTGCTCCCCATTGTACCATATCCCGGATAAAATGGTACTTGATATCAATGTGCTTGGAGCGATTGTGGAACACGAGATTTTCTGATAGACGAATCCCACTATGGTTGTGGCATAAGATCACAGTGGTATCTAGCACGTGCTCAAATAGCTCACTGAAGAGCTTCCTCAACCAAACTGCTCCACAACAGGCCATACACGTAGCAATGTATTCAACCTCGATGGTGCTTAGTGCAACCAATTTATGCTTCCTACTTATCCAAGATATAGAAGCAGACCTCAAAGAGAAGCAACACCCAGACATGCTCTTACAATCCACCACACTACCAGCCCAGTCGGCATTTGTATATCCATGTAGCCTCAAATTCCCTGCAACGTATCTCGGTCCATAGTGGATTGTACCCCGGAGCTATCTCAAGAGATTCTTGGCAGCAATCCAATGAATATGATGAGGCTAGACCATATATTGACTCAATGTGTTCACAGCAAAGCATATGTCAGGACGGGAGTTGACCAAAAACATCAAGGCCCCCACAAGTTGATGATAATCGGTAGGTTCGCCAATTCGGGCCCAGCAGCAATTCCACATAACTTCTTAAAGTTGAGTTCCATTGGAGTAGTCACGGACTTGCAGTCCACCATCCCACATCTCTCAAGTAGCTTCACAATATATTTTCCTTGAGCAAGGAAAATCTCACCTGGATTTTGCTATACCTCCAAACCTAGGAAATAATGCGTTCGTCCTAGGTCCTTCATCTCAAACTCGGAAGCCAACTTCCTCTTGCATTGATGAATGAGAGGGTCATCACCTGTCAAAAAGACATCATCCACATAAAGGACCGGAATGAGAGGTTTGTCCTTTTCAACCTTGAAGAATAGGTTCGGGTCAACATTGCTTCTTGTAAATCCCAACTTCATAAGATAGCTATCGATCCTCTCAAACCAAGCCCTAGGGGCTTGCTTCAACCCATAGAGGGTTCTCTTCAATTTGCACACCTGTCTCACGATCTTGAACCTCGAACCCCTCAGGTTGTTCCACATACACTTCCTTCTTAAGCAAACCATGCAAGAAGGCAGTTTTGACATCCATCTGGTGTAGGTTCCATCCTTGCGAGGCAGCAAGGACTATAATCGAATAGATGGTGGTATATTGGGCAACTGGTGCAAATATCTCATCATATTCTACTCCTTCCTTTTGAGAGAAGCCTCAAGCTACAAATCTGGCCTTGAATTTCTCAACACTACCATCAGCTCCATGTTTGATCTTGTAGAGCTATTTCGAAGTGACCACTGACTTGTCCTTGGGTCTAGGAACCACATCCTAGACACGATTTTCCATGATCGACTCATATTCCTTGTTCATCGCATCCTTCCAAACTTGTTGCTTCACGGCTTCTTCGAATGTACAAGGCTCAGATTGTACTATGGTACTCATGGCAGCTAAGTAACCTTGGTACCTATTCGGATTCTTGCTTTCACGAAATGTCCCCCTCGATGCAATATGTTTCTCAGCATCTTCAAGAGTATCTTTGAGCCACAAAGGCCTTTTCCTTGAAGTAGAGGGCTCACTAGGAGGCGGATCAATGGGATCCATCAGACCTTCAACATCAAGAATCAATTCATCAAACGGAGGTTCATCCTGCTTTTCTGCATCAGCATCATCATTTTCCTTCCTTGGAATAGGAAGATCTCGGATCTTTCTAAAAGCAGAATCTTCATCAGAAGTGACATCGTGACTTACTTCCACTTCCCTTTGGCTAGGCACATAGATTCTATATGTCTTCAAAGTTTTACTGTAGCCCACAAATGTTCCTTTCTTCCCAGATGCATCTAGTTTATTTCTTTTCTCTTTCGACACATGAAAATATACGTACAACCAAAAATTCTAAAATGAGAACCATCAGGTTTCTTACTAGTGAATACTTCTTCGGGAGTCTTGAAGTCCAATGCTTGATGTGGGCATCGGTTTTCAACATACACAGCGGTGTTGGCAGATTCTCCCCATAAGAACTTCGGAAGACCTTGATCATGAAGAATAGCCTGAGTGGCTTCTATGATAGTACGATTCTTCCTCTCGGCAACACCATTTTGTTCGAGAGTATAGATGGTAGTAGTCTCCCTCTTAATGTCAGTTTCTCTACAATAGTCTTTGAATTCATTTGACTCATATTCAATCCCATTATCGGTCCTCAGTATTTTGATCTTCTTCCCTATTTGATTCTCGACCAAGGCTTTGAAAGAACGGAACCATTTGAATACTTCATCCTTCTTCTTTAAGAAATAGATCCATGTTTTGCGAGAGAAGTCATCCACAAAAATAGCATAATACAAATATCCACCCAAAGATGTCACAAGCAACATACCTGATAGATCAGAATGGACCAATTGAAGAATATCGGTGGTTTGAGTCTTACTTGAGGGGAATGGTCCCCTTGTATGTTTACTAGCTTCATATCCCTAACAAACACCTTCATGATTTAAGTTGAATTCGGGCATCCCTGTGACCATCTTCCTTGCATCGTATCGGGTAAGGCTTTGAAATAAAGGTGAGCAAATCTTCGATGCCATCGAATTGAAGGGAAGTATCACAAGTTATAGCTCCCAACGGACTTCCTCCAACCTAATAGAGACTTTCAACCCTGAATCCAAGAGTGAATGCGTCTCTTGGGTTCCTTTGCCAAACACGAACCTTCCCATCAATGAATGCCACCTTAAAACCTTTGTCTTCCAGCGTAGATAGAAACCAAGTTCTTTTTCAGATTAGGTACATATAGCACTTCTTGCAAATGAAGAGTTTGACCTTGATTTAAGTAGAGAGTAATGGTCCCAATTCCTTTCATGGGATAAGTGGCATTATCTGCAAGTATAATCTCTGTATTTGTCATCTTTTCAACCAAGTTTGAGAGAGCTTCTTTGTACCCAATGAAGTGCCTTGAGGCACCACTATCAATCAACCAATGGTCCAATGTATCAAGAGGAGTGGCGGTGGAGAGGGCAGAAATAAGATAAAAAATATTTTTGCTTTTACAACATTAACTTCATCATACCTGGAGTTTCTTGATTTCTTGGAAGGACGACCATTTCCATTTCAAGCAACGGGAGCATTCCTCTTTCCTTTGTTATTGAACCTGTTGTTCCTTTGATTGCCATTGCCTTTGAAGTTGTTGTTATTGTTGTCATCAGCTCTTGGAGTATCCTTCTTGTGAGGACACTCTCTAGCGAAGTGCCCAAACCTGTTACAATTGAAGCATCTTCCTTTCCTTCCTTCTTTGAATCCCGGCTTGAACCCTTGTCCTTGATTCCTTGGACCAACATTGTTCCTTCTCTTAGAATGAACAAAGAAGGCAGTAGGATTGTTTCCATTTGAGGGCTTGTCTCTTTCCATCATCCTTATTTCTCCTTGAGTGCATCTGGCCAATAGTTCATCAAATCCTGGAATCCTATCATTGTTGAGAATGGTAGTGTTGAACACATCCCAATCTCTTGTAAGGCCCCCAAGTGCAATAAGATAGAGCTCCTGGTCAACAGTGACTTCACCAATAAATAGGAGATCATTCTTGATTTCAGTAATCCTCATGAAGTAGGATTGGATGGATTTTCCTCTATCCATCTTCATATCTTTCAACTTGTTCTTGAGAAAGAGAATTTGATTTGCATTGTTTACTTTGAACATCCCAGCCAGCTTTTCATACATCTCCTTAGATGTTTCCAAATCAGAAATATAGGCAACCAAAGGCTTATGAATGGAATCAACAATAATCTTCTTAGCTTTTACCTCATCTTTCTTGTACTTGGTTTGTGCAGCAGCGGATGCATTTGAAGGAGGCTCTGCTATTCTTCTGTTGACATAGTCCATGGCATCATTCTCTTCCAAAGCCAAATCCAAAGTCATCTTCCATGCATGATAGTCGGATTTGTCCTTAAGCTTATCCTCGGATTTGTAGAAAGATGTAGTCATCATGGGGACTAGTTCCAAGTCCTTGTCCAACAGCTTCCCCTAGTAATTGTTTTTCTTCTCTCTTGCTTGGGCTTTGTCTCCACCTGAGCTCTTATACCATGTTAATTTTAGATAACAACTGTATGTTCTATGCTTAAGCAAAATTTACTTCAATGTTCCTTTAGCAACCCAATGACAATTTCCAATTATATCCAGAAGCAATCACACTAACTTATAAACATTGGCAGTAAATGAAGATAAAACATAAAATCATACGTAGAAGACAAGCCAAAACAAGAGGACACAAGATGTGGCGGATGCCAGAGATAAACGCCAATGTGGGGAAACCCTTTGATCAAAGCTTCTTATTATTCTTCAATAGTTCAGCACAGAGAGAGATACAAATATCATAAGTACAACCTCAAAACACATCTACCAAATCAGTAGTCAATGCATCCCTAACAAAAAGTCAACGGTGGTCAAAGTTGCCCCAAATCATCCTCTAATCAGCTCGGTTAATAGTAGAAAAATGTGACCTCCAAAGAGGGTCAAAGTCAACCTAAAACAGCTCGGTCAACCCAAACAAACCTTGCCGTAAATTCTGCGGACAAACCAGAAAGTAAACACTACAGTCAACACGGTCAAACCATCACCTCGAAATTCGTGCCAAATAATGTAGCCTGAAAAGATCCAAATTCTAGCCCCAAAACAAAGGTCAACGCTTGGTCAAAATGCCCAAGTCAACACTGCCCTAATCACAGAAATTTCAGCCCCCTGAGATTTGTCTTACTTCCACACGTGCGAAGAAGAAAGAGCCTCCAAGTGTACGAACCATTCAAGAGAGGAGAGAGAAGATGATGTGATGAGATAAGTGAGTGTCCAAATGAGAGAAGGGTCACTCCTATTTATACAATTCGTTGAGGGTGAAGAGATACATCCATTGGGCTTCATGAGCCTACATTTCACTGAGACCAACCTTGACAATTTGTCCATGAAAAAGAATAAATTCAAAATCCCATTTCTGTTTGTCAGAATGAGATGATCTTTATATCAAAATTGTACCTCACGGAATGAGGAATCCAATGCAATAATCATCTCCATCATATGAGTTGTTCTAAAGTGGAAGTTGGCCCTAGTTGCCAATTTTAACAACTCCTCAATTGAAGCATGACGATGAAATGTCTAGGTCTTTTAACGAATAATCAAAAGGAAGTTGTGAGTCAAGTTGTTAGATGTAATTTTATTTAGCACTAATAAAATCAAAGTCTTTGGGGGTTTATATTGTGATGGTGTTCATTTTTTGCTTCTTGTGGTAATATTATTTTGAATCGTGCTTTAATGTTTTATTGAGTATAATTTCTGAGTTATTATTTCATTTGCTAGTAGTTGGATTATCTATTTGCATAGGTACCTTGCACTAGGTACTGGGATTAGAAAAGTATTATAGCTCACTAGATCTAACAAGTATCTCTAGACCTTGAGGGTTTTAATGTGTATCTGGCCTCTTATGATCTAATAACTTCATTTCAAGTGTGTAGAGACAATTTGATATTCAAATCTTAGGCATGAGGGAAAGTCTTCGGTTGGACTAGCAAACTCTTGAGGAAAGAGGTTTAAAAATCCATCGTGTTAAATTTTCCAAAGGCTCTGTTGAACTGATTTTGTCACAAATCCAAGGAAGCAATTGGACAAAAAATTTCAAACATTGAAAAATTTTCGACGGCAAAAATGAAAAGATAATCAAATATTTATCAACGGTCAAGAATATTTTGATGAGGATCAAGCCAACTAGCCATTATTTTCCACTTGGAGGATTTATCTATAAATTAGAATCCATTTTGCTTCTCAAGTCACAATGATGATGACTTTGATTCTAGATATGTAATTTTGTAACGCTGGTGTTAAGTTATTGTTCTGCTGGGAATGTTTGAATATCATAATAAAAGACTTTGTGGTTCAATTCATGGTGTCTTTGTCTCATTGATCTATGGTACGTGTTGAATATGTGCTTTCCTATATTGTGCTGAATTTTTTATATAACATTGTTATTTCAATTGTCGGTGATAAGAGCATTCTATTGGTAGGAATTGGGTCTATCTTAGGTGATCATATTCACCATATGTCTAACAAGTTTGTTTGAAGAAATATATAGAGATTTGCAAGTACACCAATCCTTGGGTTCCATGTTCACAAATTGTGTTGAGAAATCAATGCTAGTAGAGTTAGGGTTAGATTTCTCTTTCTTGATAATTATTTGTGAATTATATTGGCTTATTTTATATCTTTGTTATATTATCTTTCTTCTTTCCTATATTTGTTATATTATCTTTCATCGGGCAATTACCAAATTATGTGTGTATGAAGATCACAAGAACAAGAGACACAAGATGTAGGC
>APFE031029154.1:122316-148585 GCA_000404065.3 Pinus taeda
TTAAGATGAGATAATCCAAGACTCTTCAACCTAGACACATACCTCCTCCAACCACCAAGTCATCCCTTCCTTCCAGCAACTTCGAGCTAGATCTTAGACCTTGCAATAGCAGTACTTCGACCCAACAAATCCAGAAGTTTGACCTTCTAGCAACAGAATCTTCAACCCAACACTTTTAGAATTTCGACCCTCCTAATAGCAGAACTTCGATCCAACAAATAGCCCAGTAACTTCTCATAAAAGAGAGCCCAAAAACTTCGACTTGTATTTCTTCCTTCTTCACCTTGAACTTCGCATTTTTCTACACTTCCTTGATATAGATCGAACTTGTTGAGTTGATGTCCAAATAGATCGAACTGCTCTTGTATATAGCCTCTTTTGTGGGTCAAATTGTCCTCTTGTAGGCCGACTTCATCAAGTTAGGGCGGACTTGGTGTGGAGTTAACAAAATACATTTTTGACTCAATGATAAATCTTTTTACATGATACAAAATCCCAGGAAGGATCACATTAAATGGACAATGACTCTAATGACTCGGCATAAAACCTAGAAGTCCACAATGGGGATTTTGACCTATAAAATGATGACCCAACCATGAAACACATGCTTTAATAAGTCATTGTAATAATAATAATAATTTCTTTTTCATTCTTTGACTCAAATATAAATATGAAGACCAAACCTAGTTACATTCTTCAACACTGTGGGCACAGTGTGACCTTGTTTGGGCTCCGAGAAATTTACGTGATTTTCTTACTTCGTTAAGGTTGTAGTTATAAATCTATCTTTTGAAATACATTGAGCCATTGTCATTATTTAAAAATTTATTTACTCAAAAAAAATTACAAGCCTTGTATATTTGTAGATATCTTGTGAATATTTTGTAAAATATTTTTCTAACCCTTGTTTTGCAGCCACTGGAGTTTGGGGTTTTATTTCAAGTTTTATATATATTGGGGTTTTGGGAAATTTTGTTTTTCATTTGTGTAAGTAAAAGCTCAAGCTATTCAAGAAGATTTTGAATAATAAAACCCTCAGAACTGTTGCACCGGTTTTCCCAAGTTGGGCTTTTCCGGTGACAATTATCCAAAAATAACGGTGTCACATGTGTGTTTGCCTATTCTTTCAGTTGATGATCCATAAATGGTTGAGACTGCATTTGTGTTTATTTTCAGTATTTATATGGTTAAATAACTTGTCAAGAAATTAAACAAGTGAAATAAACCAGATAGTGCATAAAGAATTTCTAATGGTTTAAACTTAGAAATTTCAACAAAGAACAATCTTGAAGTCGAATTTGACATGAAGGACATGGGATTGATGCATTATTTTCTGAGGTTGGAAGTTTGGCAAAAGAATGGGGAGATCTTCCTTGGTCAAGGAAGATATGCTACAAATATTCAAAAGAGATTCAGAATGCAGGATTGCCAACCCATGGCTACTCCCATGATCACAAACTGGAAGAAAATAGAGGCATCAGAGGATAAAGAAGGAGATCCCACCTTGTACAGCGAACTCATTGGGTCGCTTATGTATCTGGTCAACACTAGGCCAAACACTTGTTTTGCGGTTAACACTCTTATTCAGTTCATGGTGGAACCAAAAAGGGTGCATTGGGAAGCAACTAGACACATACTTAGGTATGTATGAGGAACAGTGGGATATGGGTTGAAGTACTCTAGAGGAGAGGATATCAGCTTGAATGGGTTCACCAATGCAAATTGGGCAGGTAATTCAGTAGACCGAAAAAGTACCTCTGGGTATTGCTTCAGTGTTGGATCAGGGATGATATCCTGGTGCAGCAGGAAGCAAAAATCGATAGCATTGAGTTCAGCAGAAGCAGAATATATGGCAACCAGCACAGCTACGTGCGAAGCCATATGGCTCATAAAATTGCTTGTGAGCCTATTCAAGAAAAGGATGGAGGCGACCAAAGTTTACTGCAATAATCAGAGTCACATCAAACTCTCTGAGAATCCAGTATTTCATGATTGGTCGAAACATATAGATATCTTTTATCACTTCATCAGAGATTGTGTTCACTGTGGGGCAGTATAGCTGCAGTACGTTCCCACAAGAGACCAGGTGGTCGATATACTCACAAAGGCTCTCGAAAGAGCTATGTTTACTCAATTCAGAGAGCAGTTGGGTATGATTGACAATCTGTTTCAGTAGCAAGAGCAGTATGCAGTGCAGATGCAGTGTTGGGTGGCAAGACCACCAGCAGCATCAATGTAGAGGGAGCTGAAGTATAGATGTAGCATTGACAGTAGCAGTGTCAAAGGCAGCTGTACAGTAGCAACAGCAACGGAGTGATTGATGGACAGCATGTGAAGCATCAACAGCACAGAGACCATGCTTCAGAGTCAGAGTAGTATGTAGAGAGGCAGTGTATTGTTAGAGCATATTCCTCGCTAAGAGAGAGTGTTGATTTGGGGTAGCATCGGATGTGCGCTAAGCCTCGAATTTTGCAAGGAGACTTGGGCACAAGTATTCCAAAGAACCCAGAAAGCGTTTTGGGAAATTCCACCCAGAAGTGATTTTATTAAAATAATTAATATTTTTAATGGGATTCCCAAGTCTAAGCTTAGGAAAATTAAAATATTAATGAGTATTTATCTAATCAACAGAGAAATTTCTAGAAAAAGAAATGGATAAAGTCAAAACGATCTAAGCCTTTGATTATGTTTTAATCTAGGCCATTGATTGTTCAATAGGAAGATATAAGAAGGGACTTGAGGGTCATCTAGAAAATGCACCAGGCAAATACTCAATTGCCCAAGAGAAATAGATTTTCTCACTGGTCGAAGTTCAGCAAGAGAGAGTTGCAGGTAGAGAAGAGACAAAGAGGGTTCAGCATCAGTCAGGGAGACAGGGATGAAGACACAAAGCAACAAAAGGTACAACATTAGGCAAATTGACGTTGGGAGAGGCAGTGTTGGCCTAAGTGACACAGGCATTGCGCAGGGCAGTCCAAAGGCCAGAGAAATTGACATTGGGCAAGCCAGAGAGACGCAGAGGATCAAGGAACCTCTCTCGGGTCAGACACTTGTTCAGGAACATCTATAAATATTTCTCAATTCTATACTGCTCGGTGAAATTTTGTACATGTTGACTTTTGCTGGAGAATAATAAAACCCTCATCTGTTGCACCAGTTTTCCCACATTGGGTTTTTCCGAAAATAACTGTCATTGTGTTTGTATATGTGCAGAGTTTTTACTTACATTTAATTTCTACGATGTTTTAATTGTGAAGGTTACAGTAGAATATATATCGTAACTTCATAACAATATAGTAGATAACTTATCTCTGAAGTAATAAGTAGAAGAAGTCATATTAATCACTACAGTAGGATTTCCATTTTAGAAATTTTCACAAGATGTGGAACTAGGCGGGAAAAATGATGGACGGGGCAATAATGGATGAAAAGAGGGTAATATAAGCGGATAAAGGAGCGGGACCATGCAACCAAAATCAGGGTCTCTTGTGAAATATCATCCCTGGAACCAAATGGTCAATAAAAGAGATCCCACTGGACTAGAATACAAGGTTAATTCCGAAAAGGGGTCTAGGGGAAAGAAGTACAAACCTAGCCCATTCTTTCCGTTGAATGCCCCCATTAATCCATGCCTAGAAGTGTCCATGATAAGCAAACTACAATACTCGATTTCCAAATGACAAGGCATACCTTTAGATTCGAGAGACCCACCTTCAAACATATGATCATGGTAGATGGGCAAGGGACCACATGGCTGGCTCAGGTGGCAAATAAGATGGCACAATGAGCTAGTTGTTGGTTGCAAGGGGTTGTTGGTTACCGGTTGAGGACCATCTTGGAGAAAAAAATTCTCCTAAGGATATCACCCACAAAGTGGTGGGCAACAAGACCCAAAATCTACCAATAGAATGCTTTTACCACCGACAAATGAAATAACAAGCTTATATAAATATTCAACACAATATAGGAAAGCACATAACCAACACATACCACAAATCAATAGATAAAGAACACCATGAACTGAACCCCAAAGTCTTTTTATTATGATATTCAGATGTTTTTAGTAGATGAATGGATCAATACCAGCATTTACAACATTTACACTAACCAAAGATATCAAATAGAAGCAAAATGACTTCTATTTGTAGAGAAATCCCTCCAAATGGAAAATAACAGCTAGTTGGCTTGATTCCCGTCAAAACAATCTCGATCGTTGATAAATATTTGATCATCTTTTAATCTATGTCGTCGAAAATATTTGTTTTTAAGGAATTTTCGAATTTCTTTTAAAAACCATTTTTTATTAATATAAAAATTGATTTTTTGGATTAATTTCCTCAAAGTTTTGTTTATGACTTAACCACTAAGGTCCAAGGGCTTAATTTTTCTTAAAATATCCAATTTTGCCTTGGTGGGGGACTTCCAAAAATTAACTTCTTTTTGACCCACGAATTTTTTGCTCATTTTCACTTGGAGAAATTAATTTCCTATAGTACTTTTTTTTATTTTTTGGCTTAAGATTTTATTTTATTTTTGCAAAAAAAATAATTAATTAACACTAGAAGGGATTAATTATTTTTTCCGCCTTCAAATACCATTCACTAAAATATTTTTTACATCAGATATTACAAATTCAACCCTCAAAGGGGGATACCCGTTCGTTATAAACCCTCAAAATAATTTCCCAATTCTGCGACACAATATAATCTAGTAGACCAAGTGATTTGTAATAAAATAATTTAGCCAAACAGCGTAAATTATTCCCAAACCACTTTTATAAAGACTCAAATAACACTAGGACTCACCTAAGACTTTGTCAATAAATTCCACCCTAGCTTTGGAGTTTAAACTAGAGGGAAAAACTTTGTCGATTATTTGTGTTTAGAAACACACATAATGTTGTGAGACGAAAAACCTCTTAGGATGAAATTCGTTACCAAAATCAAAGGCTTACCTAGGTGTTGTTACATAATTAAACAGTCATACTAGCATCATTTAAATTACAACTTGCAAAATTTGGGTTTACAACGACAAAATAATTTGTTGGCTGATGATTCTGAACTTTGAAAAATTTTGTCCCACTGCTTCCTCAGACCTTTAACAAAATTGGTGCAACAGGTTTCTAGCCTAGAAATCCAAATTTGTAGTTGTAGTCAATAGTAGTTGCAAGCAGATTTTCTCATTCCATAAGGGAGTGCGAATAGTAGGTTTAGCAGTCGAGCAAATGAAAGAGGGAAATTTTCGTTCCAGTTTCAGACATGGGCATTGTTGGGCTTAAAGGTCAGGATAGGTTGGAGGAAGCCTCAACCTATGTCATCTGGAAGACCAAGATATCCTTCCTATTATACGAATTTGGCCTAAAGACCTATGCAGAAAATGTGGTGCCAGTACCGACCATGTAGATCAGCTAAAAGAGTACAGGAAAGAAATGGCCAAGGCGAAGAGGGTGATCTTGAATGGAGTTTGGGACCATATAGTTTCGCATATATCTGGCAAGAACACTACCAAGGAGATGTGGGATGTTCTCGCAGGGTTGTTTCAAAATCCTTCTGAGCAACGGAAGATGTTCCTGAAGGAGAAGCTAAGAAACATCAGGATGCAAGGAATAATGTTAGGGTACAAGGTGACTTGCTGAGACCTTCTACAAGAAAAGCACAATGTAGGTTCAAGGCTCCACTAGAAGGCAATTCGCCTTCTTTATAGAGGCCTAGGATTAAGAGCACAAGACCTAGGGCTTGATTGATTGGTTGAGTGTTGGGGTGGCCAAAGGTCAAGGCTAAGAGAAAGGGTTTCCAACAATGTTTTTCTACAAGACAAAAGCTCATGAAACCCTCAAACAAGCTCCTAAGTTGCATAAAGCCTAGACTAGGGTTTTACCTTAGGGAAAACAACTAAGGCAACAAAATTTATGGATAAGATTGAAGTGGATGCCCATCAAAAGAAGAGATTGTCTTAAATACCCTCCTCTTGATGTTTAGGCTCTCCAATCACACATACACCTTACCTAGGGATTCACACCAAGCCCTCATTGGCAAGCTTGGTCTTGAAGGGGCCAAATTTAGAGAAGAGTTTATGGATAAGAGTCAAGTTTGATCACAAACACAATAAGGAACAATCCCTTGGGAGTATGGATTCTATGATATGATAGATCAGCCAAGAAGTTGATAAGGAGATCGAATTCTTGATGCCCTAGTAGCAAAAACTCAAGCATTTACCTATGCAAAGGATAATGGAATTTTCATGGGATAGCTAATTAAAGTTCACCATTAGGACATTCATTCACATGTTATGTATGAGTAATGCATGGAATAGATCATCTAGATAACTTTCAATAAATTTTCAACAAATTAGGGCACAATAGCAAAATCTAGATTCAACACTATTCCATACATTAGAAATGTAGAAAGAAAAATATTCAACAATAGGTACACTTAGAAGATAACATGAAAAAGATTCCATCCATTGATCCAAATAATAGCTCCAAAGACAAAAGATTTAGCTCCAAATGTCAAAATGCATTCATAGATTCCAAATCCTCCACAAGAAAAGAAGGCGAATTCCCCACAAGGGTTGAAATTCCAAGTGGTCTAATAATGAAATGTTACAAATGATCTCTCTATTTATATGAGGATTCACGAATTCTACTTTAGCCTAATGCCCCCTAAAATCATAAAATAATGTGCAACAACAAGTTAGGTCAGAAGTTGACCTAATAACCAATGATAAAGCATAACAAATCTCCCACACGTGAGCCATATGAGAGAGAATGTTGGCGTCATCTGTGCGTAGGCCCTTCTATGGCATGTGTTGCCGACTAGGGGTGCCAAGTGATGTGTAGAAACCCTCTAAAATCATCTCCTAAGGGTTGTCCCTTAGGTCTCTATCAATCTCCCTTTGTGGACCCCGTTTTGAATTTGGAGCACAAAAGTAGTTTCATGGGTCTCCAGCTGGTCAAAAATATGTCTCTGCTCTAATGATGGGGGCTTTCAAGGTGGTGCTAGCCCTCCCATGCCTCAAGGTGTGAGACCATCCTCCTTTGGGCCCAGGATTAGTTATTGGTGGTGCTAGCCCTCCCATGCCTCAAGGTGTGAGACCATCCTCCTTTGGGCCCAGGATTAGTTAGTAATCCCTCATGAAGCGATAAGTCGGCTAGGGGCATGCTGTGTCTAAGTACATCATGCCATAAAAGTCATCAACCTAGGGCAAAGTGTTGGAACGTTATGGGTGTTGGAGGTGCCCATGGTTATGTGTGATGCTTTTTTATAGCTCAGAGACCCATGGCTCTCAACACCCCACTTGTGGGTGTCAATATGCTCCTCTAAGAGACCTGTGCCCCAGTTAAGTTGCCCGAGCCACGGTTGTGGAACCACCTAACAATTATACACAATATCTAGTGCTAGCATCTACATCATCAGGTACATTTAATCATTTTTGCATCTAAGTGAACCAAGCTTGAAAGTAATGGGCAATTTGACACTTCAAATAAGGCTTCCCTTCCAAAATTAAGGCTTCAAACTCATAATAGTGTTACCTCCCTAGGTAGGAGTGGTTAATAGACAACCCTATTAGTTGTTTCCAGCCCCCAAGGGGAAGTGACACATCCTTGGTCTACCCTTCAATTGATAGGTGTCATGTGAATAATGATGGAACAAAGGGGAGAAGACTCCATGGCCAAGTGCCATGGTCAAAAGGACCAACTATGATGGGCTCCTCATCCTAAATGTGTATATGTGGGGAGCAAGCCATCATGGATGCATGAGTTACCAACACGGCCTTTGTTTTCCCACCCCCTTTTGTGCACCTTTTTACTTTTTCTTGATTTTTTTTTGTATTCTGCTCATAGCTCAAAGGGTTAGAGCTTGCTTTGTATGATGTATAGCAATTACTACCCCCTTAATGGTGAGGCATTTCATTGGCCACCAAGGGTTGGGACATGCAATGGTTCCTTCTTATAATATGAAGAGCAACATGGGCTTAGGAACTAGACGATGGCCATAATGAGCGAGGTAGAGCTCATGCTAGGCTTTTGCCCACGTGCTAATGTGTATGTCCCAGCCAGCATTTGCATTTTGATTTTCTTTTGTTTTTGCTTGTGACCATCATATGCTTTTTCTTATTCTTTTAGCTGCACCAACCTCCCAAGGCCAAGTTACATGCCCTACCCAGGTATGAGGATTATGGTGCCAAATCCCAGAGAACCAATGGTCAATTGAACCCCACCTTAGCTTTGTCCTTCGGTCTTCGAATTCGCAGATCTAAAGTCTCGCTTCTTTTGTTTCAACTCCTACTCAATTTTGACAGCGTATCGATACGCCGTGTCGAGCGAGGAGATGTTCAGGAACTCCATCTCTTCCTGGATGTATCTGTGTAGGCAGTTGCGGTTTTTGAGTACCAAATGCAGCTCAGAATCTTTGATACCCAACTGTGTGCGAAGGGAATGAAAAATTTTTGTGAACTTTGGCACATCTTGGTCCCTTCCCTACCGCAGTGTGGTCCACTTTATGTATTTGTCCTCATAGCTTTTGACAAGGTAGTACTGCTTCTTGATGGCATCCTGGAAGGAATTCCAAGTGGGTGCAACTAAAAATAGTGAGCTCATACTTTCATCCTTCTGCTCGCAGTAGGTTTCCCACCAGTCCTTGACGTGGGGGGCTGCTTTGGGAAGAGCGAAAATAATCTTTTCCCGACTGGAAAAATCATGAACAGAAAAATACCCATCTAGCAGATTTAACCATTTATCTACGGCATTTGCATCTCTCTGACCCTCAAATATGAGGATTTCAAAATTCACTTGTACCTTAAATGGCGTGGCGTTTCCAGAGTAACTGTTGGAAGCCGATGCGTCGCCCCTGGGTAGCCGCTGAAGGATCTGGGCAAAGTTGTCCATCATCGCGTTCCTTTGCCGCTCGAGGGCTTCTTCGAGCAAGATTTTGATAGAATCTCCTACCCCCTCGTCTTTCTTCTCATCCGCCATGGGAGGTCGTCGGGGTTTGCGGGGCTGGTCTTGCAAAGGTTGACCAATTCAAGCCCTAGCTCCTTAAATCTCGACCTCGTTGGGGACATTCAAAGAAAAAACAGAGAAAAAGCAGACCGCTCTGATACCACTAATCCGAATTTAAACAGGAACGCAACAAATTACATAGATAACCATAAACACAGAGATGCAGAGGAAATAATACTTCATTTCATTAATGTAAAATACTGAAATATGCTTACAAACAGAAATGGAAATAAACCAGCTATGGCGATGGTAACTTATCTCTGGGAAGAGATGTGGCAGCTACATGCCTCTGAACTGTGTTACAATAAGGCTCGAAGGTCTATTTATTGTTGAGAAACAATGGAAAACCCTAAACATCCAAAAACCTAACCCTAGAAGATGAAACGCCAAACTATGGGCCCCGTTTGGGTAAATTGGTACATCAACTTCCCGAGGTCATAACTTTGGCATACGATCTCCGTTTGACGCGCACAATATCTCGTTAGAAAGATCTATCCAAGAAAGATCTATTCGAGAATTACAACTTTGGGAAGAGAAACATCGGTCCATAGACGCATGTTGCTCCCAGTTTTTCCAAAAAACGTCGTTTAGGGCCTCAAAACGGCTCTGGAAGTTCAGGACCCGAAAAACTGCTAAAAATAGTAAATTGTGATACAATTAAGGAAACTGAAAAGCTGAAAGAAACAATGGTGGGGGTCCAAGTGAGATAGGTGGGTGGCCACCAACATCCACCTGGATCACTGGAACAATGCCCCAGAGGTTGATGCAACTAAAAAGAAAGTTAAAAGCATAATTTGGCCACTTACAACAAGAATTGTACCATAAAATGCAAAAGATGGTCAGGTCATTAAAAATTAGTGCATGGGCAAAAGCCAAACATGAGCTCTACCCCTTTATCATCATGGCCATCACCCTGGTTCCTAGGGCCCTTATATGAGCCCCCTACATCATTATGGAACCCATGATGGTACCAACCCTTAGTGCGCGATGAAGTACCCAACCTTAAGTGGGTATTCACTACTATATCATATGCATCATGCTCTCATTCCCTGAAGCCAAGCAATTAAAAGAAAGAAAAATCAATAAAAGACAAAAGGCATATGAAGAGGGGTGGAAAAACAAAGATCGAGGTAACTCATGCGCCACAATTGCTCCCTCCTAGATCTATACACCGAAGTGTGGACTTCCCCTCATTATAGCTACCCTTGTAACATGGCATGTGGCTTGGAGCCTTCCCCTGCCACCCCACTTCGTTCCACCATCATTTCACATGACTCCTGCCACTTGACTAATCTACCATGGACCTGTCGCTCCCTTAGAGGTTGAAACACTTAATAGGGTCCTTGATTGACCTCTTTCTTGAGCTTGGGGACACCTGTACATTCTAAAGCCAATTTGGAAGGGGATGCCACTAGGAAGTGTCCACTTGGGTCCCTGATTTGTAAGTCTATTTATTCAATTGCACTAATGAATTGTTGTACTGGAAGGTGAGGAGACGCATTAGATCTTATACAGGATTGCAAGTGGGTCTTCGCCTTGGGTTTGGCCTCCCAAGCCCTCCAAATGGTCATGATGGCACTTGTAGGGTGAGCATTAACAGCCATGGGCCTCCTCCACAGCAAAGCATTGATTGCCACGCCATCGGATTCTTCAACACCACATTTGGCTTGCTCGTGCCCCACTCATGCAAAGATGATGATGCACTTGGACCACATTGCCCAGTCAACCACATATTTGCACCATACACTTGGCATATGATCCAAGGCCCAAATGGGGTTTTGTCTCACCTAGGGAGATATGGGAGGGCTTGTATCATCATTCTCGCACTTATGGATGGAGTATCGACATGTTTGATCCAGTTGGAGACCTATGAGACCATTCGTTGTGCCCCCCACAGCCACTTGGAGTGCCACAGATGTTTTGCTTGGAAACCAAGGGGGCAACCCCTTGGTCATGATTTTGAGAGCCCTCTTCTTCATTTTGGCACATGAGGGACATATATTGGCCTTCCACCGACCCTTTGCACCATGATTATATCATTTCATGTTGAATTTCCATGACCGTGGTGTCTAGGATAGAATCTTAAATCTCTGACACTACCAAACCAAGAATCTCAACAAATCTACTTTACACAACGAAACAATATAATGCAGTAAATCAATCATGTGCACAATAGGAACAATAACAACAATATATGTAACCCAACTTCGTTATTTTATCAACATATAATACAATAGCCTAGGGCTCTCGTACAAGGGATAATGGCCCTCAAATATCCACAAGTACAAGAATACAAGATACAATGACAATCTCGCTAAAATCACAGTATCTATGTCGTATCTCGTTTTGTCGATCCTTCGCTTCTAATCTGCTCTCTAGTTGCCCCTTAGTCCATCAAGAAACAACACATAGAGACTCCAGGAGGGTTGCCACCTATCACTGATGCAAGTCACTTCTACTACAATGAACACAGGCTAATCCAATCTGCTCTTCTAGGTTGTCCAATACTTGAGCTATCCAATTGCCTTCTTAGTAGCTTCCTTTGTCCATTAAAGAGCTACACATAGGCTCAAATCTTCACCCAATCATGCAATAGTTCAAAGTACTTCTTGTTTGTTGCTCGAGGGCTACTTTGGACACTTTCTTATTGCCCTCCACCAACCACTAAGTGCCCAATACAATTGTCAAAACTTCACAGTGAAATATGCTCCTAGGAAAGGCCTTCTAACCACCCTAGTTAGCCCTCTTCCACTTGGCTTCCACAGGCTACCTAATCTTTCCACACCTGGACTATCCACCTAGCAACAAATCACCCTTGAACACATCATCAATGCATACCTTAGGGTTGGTGTTTCTCTGATGTATGCTCTACTCCTAGTTAGGGCTTTCAATAGCCTGTTAGCCCTCTCCAAAATGCTACAACAGCCTCCTAAATACTGCGGCCTCCCTTCCTTATGCTCATGCTCCCATACGCTGGCATCTAAGGTATTTTCCAGCCACTGTTTAGGCCTTTCAACCACTTCCAACTGAGTTACAAGGCTTCAGCCCTCCTATCCAACTGTTGTACAAGATTGCGGCTCCTTTTGGAGATTTGTCCACACTCTAATAACAAACCAATCTATCCAAAATTGCCTCGGCCTGCACATAGAGTATCTCGGCCCTTCAAAACAGGAAATCAACCATCAAAACTATGCACAAATTGACCTAGAAGTACTCGGTTTCCTCCACATATCAAACTCGGCCCTCAACAGTCACAAGAGATCACCCACGGCTCCTCTAATCTTTGTTGAAGTCTGCTCCTCAAATCTGCAGCCCAAAACAGATTTGTTCCTTGTGATTTTGTTGCACTTGGATGTGTAAAAATGACTTCAAATGACCTTGTATTTATACTCTTTACAAGGGCTCCACGAATTCACAAAGGGACATGACTTTTGGACATTTCTACCTCAAGCCTACATGACTTGTATGCCCAAAAACCAACCATTATCTTCAAAAATTCATAACTCATCGTAGACAACTCGAAATTCGATGATTTTCGTGGAGTTGGATTCTCCTCAACATCCTCTATCATCTCCATCCATCACATGTCTAAAATATATCATGGTTTTGGCCCAAACATCAATGGGTGCAAAACCCCAACCTTGAGTTCCAAGCCCACAATGCCCTATTGTGGTGCTCCAACCTCCAAACCCCGAACTCTAGGGCTTGGAGTACCTCCCAAGCTATCAAAAATCAACACTCCCTCTTAGCGAGGGAGGTAATTCCAAGACTAGAAAGTAGCCCATCATCATTATCACTACTCGCAACACTCGCCCAACTCCCGGCACTCACAACTGCAGCAATCCCTGTAGCATGAACTATGCCTCTCTCGGAAGTGTTGTTGTCACTAGAAGCATCCTGCTTCTTCTTCTTCTCCTGGAATGTCTTCCACTCTCTGCATGATTCATTCTTGGCAGTTGTAGGAGCACCCTTGCTCCCCACTGACCATGCGCTCTTCTTGGGCTGAAAAGTCTTCCTCTAGACCTGCAAACTCCCTCTAGAACTTGACTCCTTCTGAGCCTCTGGAACCTAGACCTTCTTTTCTAGAACTTGTACCTGCCCCCCTGAAGCTTGCACCTGCACCTACTTCTACGAAACCTGCACCTGCTTCTCTAGAACCTACACCTGGTCCTACTACTTCTTCTTCTCATGATCCATAAGTTTGCCCGTCGACCTGTATAGACCATGCTTTCTAACTCCAATCACAATACATGCAGAGCTAGAGCCTCTCAGCCTAAGCCTTGCCTTTCCATCCTGGAATAAGACCTCAAACCCCTTCTTCTCGATCACTGAGACCGATAATACGCTATATCTAAGTCTTGGTACAAAGAGTACATCCTGGACTCACATCACTAGTCCTGACTCCATCCTGAATGGCACAACTCCCATTTCTCATATCTCCTTCTGACTCTTGTCGCCCAACACCGTGTGCAACTTCAAGTCCCACTCAGCCAGAGTCTCGAATATCTCCTTGTGACTCTGTCATGTGTTTCGACGCACCACTGTCCACGTACCATGCATCCTCATCGATGGTACCATGTGAGAAATGAGAGATCATAGCAAAGTCCTCCTCCTCCAATCTTCTGGTGAAAGCATCTATCTTAGCAGAAGTGGCAACACCAGCAGCCTGCATTCCTTTCTTCTTCTCGTCATCTCCCATCTTCTTCTTCATCGGACATCTCAACAAAAAATGACCCATCTTGCCACAGTTTAAACACTTGAATTTACTTAAGTCGTTCTTCTGCTTACCCTTCATTCACGCTGCAAGTGCCACGTCATCATCTGAAGCCTTCTTCTTCGAATGAAGATCCTCGTCTTGCAACTTTCCCTGAATGAAGTCGTCCCACAGCATATTCCAATTTGGCAACTTCTCTCTGGCAACGATCCCCTTGTTGAAGGGCTTCCATTCCTCGGTGAACCCTTTCAAAGCAATCCTCACCATATCTGAATCTGAAATAGTCACACCAACAACAGCAAGCTCATCTTTCACCTGAGACAACCTCGTTAGACACAGTCACTCCTTCATGTTGTATCATCTTGGTAGACTTCAACTTATCCTCCAATACCACTACCCGGTTCTCGTTCTTATTCTGGAACAAAATCTAAAGAGCCATCCATATCTCATGTGCAGTGTTCTTCCCAGACAAATGATGTATTACGGGATCCTTCACACCATCTAGGATGATCAATCTTACCCTCGTATCCAATTCCTTGTACGCTTCCAGCTCCTTATGATCAGTTGGCTTCTTGATCACTTTCTCGGCGAACTCCCAAATCCTGTTGACCTACAATAACAGCGTGATCCTTTCCTTCCAAGGACTATAGTTGGAGAGCCCTTCCAACCTATCCTCATACCGAAGACCAACCTGCAACTTCAATATTGTAGTGAGCTCTTCACCTACAATGTGACCAACTCCCTCTTAAGTTGTACTTCATTGTGCACTTCTTTTTTATTCTCTGTCTCCCAAAGTAGCTCAAACATGCTCCAATACCATGTTGAATTTCCACGACCCTGGTGTCTAGGATAAAATCTTAAATCTCTGACACTACCAAACCAAGAATCTCAACAAAGCTACTTTGCAAAGCGGAATAATATAATGCAGTAAATCAATCATGTGCACAATAGGAACAATAACAACAATATATGTAACCCAACTTCGTTATATTATCAACATATAGTACAATAGTCTAGGGCTCTCGTACAAGGGATAATGGCCCTCAAATATCCACAAGTACAAGAATACAAGATACAATGACAATCTCACTACAATCACAGCATCTATGTCATATCTCGTCCTGTCAATCCTTCGCTTCTAATCTGCTCTCTAGTTGCCCCTTAGTCCATTATGAAACAACACATATAGACTCCGGGAGGGTTTCCACCTATCTCTAATGCAAGTCACTCCTACTACAATGAACACAGGTTGATCCAATCTGCTCTTCTAGGCTGGCCAATACGTGAGCTATCCAACTGCCTTCTTAGTAGCTTCCTTTGTCCATCAAAGAGCTACACATAGGCTCAAATCTTCACCCAATCACGCAACAATCCAAACTCATTGTTTGCTGCTCTAGGGCTACTTTGGACACTTTCTTGTTGCCCTCCACCAACCACTAAGTGCCCAATACAACTATCAAAATGTCACAGTGAAATCTGCTCCTAGGAAAGGGCTTCTAACCACCCTAGTTAGCCCTCTTCCACTTAGCTTCCATAGGCTACCTAATTTGTCCACACTTGGACCATCCACCTAGCAACAAATCACCCTTGAACACATCAACAATACATACCTTAGAGCTAATGTTTCTTTGTTGTATCCTCTGCTCCTGGTTAGGGCTTTAAACGACCTGTTAGCCTTCTCCAGAATGCTCCAACAGCCTCCTAAAAACTGCGGCCTCCCTTCCTTATGCTCATGCTCCCATACGCTGGCATCTAAGGCACTTTCCAATAACTATTTAGGCTTTTCAGCCACCTTCCAACTAAGGTACAGGGCTTCGGCCCTCCTATCCAACTGTTCTACAGTATTGCGGCTCCTTTTGGAGATCTTTCCACACTCTAATAACACACCAATCTGCCCATAATTGCCTCCTGCACATAGAGTATCTCGGCCCTTCAAAACAGGAAATTTGCCATCAAAACTATGCCCAAATTGACCCAGAAGTACTCGGTTTCCTCCACAAATCAAACTCGGCACTCAACAGTCAGAAGAGATCAACCATGGCTCCTCTAATCTTTATTAAAGTCTGCTCCTCAGATCTGCGACCCAAAACAGATGTGTTCCTTGTGATTTTGTTGCACTTGGATGTGTAAAAATGACTTAAAATCACCTTGTATTTATACTCTTTACAAGGGCTCCACGAATTCACAAAGAGACATGTCTTTTGGACTTTTCTACCTGAAGCCTACATGACTTGTATGCCCAAAAACCAATCATTACCTTCAAAAATTCATAACTCATCGTAGACAACTCGGAATTCGATGATTTTCATTGCGTTGGATTCTCCTCGATGTCCTATATCATTTCCATCCATCACATGTCTAAAATGCCTCATGGTTTTGGCCCAAACATCAATGGGTGGAAAACCCCAACCTTGGGTTCCAAACCCACAATGCCCTATTGTGGTGCTCCAAATTCCAAACCCTGAACCCTAGGGCTTGGAGTACCTCCCAAGCTATCAAAAATCAACATTTCAGCCACATTAGGAAGGCTTGTTTTGTACTCTTGGAGCTATTTGATGGGCTTGTCACCAATTAGGTTGTTATTTTGCACATTAGAGTTGTCTTATGGGCTTATTAGGCTAATTGAACTAAATCGAACCCCATGAAGCTCATATAAATTGGAGAGACCTCATTTGTATTGAACATCATCACTTGGATTTTAATTTATCTTGTGAAAAGAACTCAAACCTGCAATTGAAGAACAAATTGGATGTTTTGGATGCATTTTGATGTTTGAAAACTTCGATCTTATTTTGGAGCTTCTCTTTGATGTCTTGATGGATGGATATATTCACTTTCTCTTGTAAGTGTTATTTTCATGCTATTTTCTTTACAATGCTACATGAGTAATGTATGGAATGTTGTCAAGTGTTATTGTGCCTTAATTGAAGTGCAAATTTTTTAAAACACTAGGATTTGAAGTATTGCATGCATTACATGTTATAGATTAAGTGAATGAATGTTCCTAGAGGTCTAATTGCATATTGCATTGCCTTGAAACTACATCAAACATTCAATGAAGTATAAATACCTATAGTAGTTGTGTTGTTGCACCATTAGGGTTAGCAAAGTTGCTCAGGTCTCCTTAATTGAGCGAAATTTTGAAATTAACATAACTCCTAACTCCATTTTTCCCAATTGCAAGGCATTGGGTCTTGGAATCTGTAGGGCACCAAATCTGCCTATCTTTTCCTTACATTTTTACCTATCCTTTCATCCTTTTTGCACCAATGATATGCACTAATTGTGATAAACTCACAAGGTAAACCTCCCTTCAAACGTCTCTTGGAATATTTAATTGATGAAGTAAGGTCATGAAGTTTTGCCTATACGAACTACTAAACTTTACTATTTCCGCAGATTTCAGTGAACAGGGATCGCATTCACAGCTCGCAACAGTTGTCTCGCTGATGCAAGAGCATCTAACCCCCTTAATCAAAATGCAAATTTTAAAGCGGAGAAGGAGGAGACGTTGACCATCGGAGCTGAACAGGGGACAAATCTGTTTAAAACAAAGTAAATGATGGAAGTGATAAGTCTCTAGAAGACTTAAATTAAATGTAATCTGCCATGTATGCGATTAGTTGAGAGTTTTAAGGAAAGGATGTGATTGGATCCTTCACAGTGATCTGATCCAATGTTTCCTTATATATATATAATGAAACTGCGCGTTCAATAGAGATATAGAGATAGAGAGCAATAGATAGAAAACTGTGAAAACGTGGGATACAATGTAGTCAAAGGAGAAACTGTTACTAAGGCTGAAATGCCTTAGCTTGTAATCATACCATATATAATAGAAAAGTGTGCTTTGTGTTGAATTTGTGCGCTACGTGTTGTTTTTTTTAAACAGTCTGAGTATGCGTGTTGTAGTATTGATCGACCATCGATCACTACGAAGATTGATGGCGATCTAAAGATAAACGAATTGATTGTTGTGTCATGTGTTGATGGAGTGTGGCAGAGGAAAGCCTGAGAAAGGCGTAAATCCATCAAAAGCGAGCAAAGACAAGTCCAAGGGGAAACAAACGAAGGGTGCATGAGATCCGTTGGATCTCATAGATTGACGGTCATCGCATGGCATAGACGCGAGGGCGTTACGCAGCGAAAACAATTTTCAAAGGCGGTAAATGGATTTTCGGGCGGCCTCAAAACCATAAGTGGTATTGAAGGGTGAGGACCCGATTCCATTCAGTGGAGGACACGTAGCAGCGAGGAGGAGAGAGGAAACCGCTTTATCAAGCGTTAATCCTTGTGCACGTTGCTCACCCGAAATTGTTGTGGAGCGTTGGATCAAATGAGGGTTGGATCTACAACGCAGGGTTAACGATTAGTTTCGTTGATCGGATGTAACGACAACCGTCGGATCGAGCGGTCGATCAACGGTCCTGATTTGATCGGTGATCAGAGATCGGGATAAAGCGATGCGCCAATAGCCATTGGATCGGAGAAGAAATGGACGGCGGAGATCAGCCGATCGGAGATTGGAGATATCGAAGGATAGCGGGAAGGTGATGGATCGAGAGTGGACCTGCCGATAATTATAGTTGCAGATGTATAGTTTTTGAGATCCAGCTAAGTGTTCGGAGCGGGTTTTCCTGTGTATTCCTTTATATTACGTTAAAGTGATGTGGTCCCAGTTTTAAGGCCAAAGCGCTATTTAAACGCTTCCGATAGGTTTGTATTTCCCGTGTATTCTGTGTATTTCGATAAGAGTGAATGGTCCTGGTTTTAAGGCTTAAAGGCCTCAATAATGCTTCCGATAGGTTTGTGGAACATAACCCACAGGCCTCAAGATCGAATTTTTAAATGAAAGGGGAAATTGGTAAACCCCAAAATCTCCTTTCATCACTCGCATTTACAGCAGTTGTTCGGCAATGCTGTAACAGCATAACCAACTCCTAATTGCTCATAGGCTTATTTTGGATCTTTATTGTTCTCTCTCTCTCGGAAATTAGTTGTTGTTGTAAGAGTTGTATATTTTTGGGCATTAGTTGCCAGATTTGGGGGAATATGTCTTTCCCATGTATTTGTATAAAAGGGGTTTCATTCCTGTGCAAAGGGGGGGTGTAGAGCCAGACATTGTAACAGTTCATATATTAATTGAATCCGAGCAAGTTTGTTGTTCTTCTCCTAGCTGTGAGTTGACGCAGACCTAAGCAGAGAGCTGGGCACACTCTCCTGATCAGGTGCTGTGTATTTTCTTTATGTGTGTTGTTTCTTCTGTTGTGTGATAATTTCTTATTGTTGTTACAGCTCTTTAATTAATTGTTGTGAATATCTTTTTAAGTCCTTCGATTTATTTCTAATTACTATTACAGCGATGCTTTGATTCTTTAGCTGCGAATCCTTGGTTTATGTTAGATTGTAACCTTGCCCCTGCATATACCTTGCGTGTTACCTTGAAAAATGTACAAATAATATGGTAAAAGGGTGGAATAGTTTATTCACACTCGGACACTAACATTTTGGCACCGTTGTCGGGGAAGGCTAAAAGGTGCAAGACATGATCTACATTGACCAAAGGATCAACCTCTCGTCCTGGGAAGGGAATGGTCTTTTGACACCCTGCTCCAAGTTAAGAGCCTTAGATTTCCTTTCAGTCATTTTCTTTTCTTGTCTGATCTCTCGTCCTAGGGAGGGAATGGTCTTTTGACGCCCTGCTCCAGGTCCCAAGCCTTAGATTTCCTTTCAGACGTTTTATTTTCTTGTTTGTTAAAACCCAACCTCTCGTCCTGGGAAGGGAATGGTCTTTTGACACCCTGCTCCAGGTCCTGAGCATAGTGATTTAATTTAGATCTTTCTCTCTTACCAATTTGCATGAACAAAGATTCGAATAAAAGGGGCAGAGGAAAAGCCCGGAAGAAAGGAGGACAGGATTTGGGAAGGAACACTTACATCCAACAAATCATCGCAAGAGATGAATCAAAGGCATCGTCTCGTGCTGCTATGAGGGCGAGGACTCGAACGAAATCGGAGGGACAATTTTTTGAACAGCGAGTGCTATCTACAGTACCTCCTATTGATTTAACACAGCAAACCCTTCCAGCAACAGAAGAAGTATGCAACAATGTACCTGATGGAGGAGTACAACTGCTGGTAACAGAGGAAGAAGAAGTTGTAAGTAGAAGACCTGAGGAACCAGCCCATTCTAGTAGGGAAGAAGAAGTTGCAAGGAAGGGGTCTGAGGAATTAAGCCATTATGGCAGGGAGGAAGGAGGTTTAAGGGTATTCCTATCACCACGGGATAGGGGGAGTGCTATTAAGGCAACTCAAACCTCTGTGATAAGACCCCCTTCCATCATTCCCTGCAGAACCTGTTGAAATTCCCCGTGATTATTGGAGAATATTTATGGCACTCACAACCTCTACTATTGACTTCCCAATTGGGGATCTTGGGACTGGTGCACCAACGAAGCCCATTCCCTTGGCAGCTTTATCTAGCTTTCATGGGCTGACTTCTGAAGACCCCGACACGTTCCTTTTTCAATTTGATATTGTGTGTCGGGGATATGACTACATAACCGATGAACAGAAACTGGAAATCTTCCCTGCTACATTAAAAGGGACAGCCCTACGATGGTTTATGGGTCTAGGAGGAAATACTATCTCCACATGGGAAGAGATGAAATCCTCTTTTCTGAAGAAGTATCAAGATTACTACAAATCTCGGGATATTAAGGAAGAGCTTTTTAAGTTCATGCAGAAGGAAGATGAGAATATGGAGGATTGTGTGGAATGTTTTAAGTACACGCTACAGAGGTCAGGTCATTCTAACCTAGATAAGGACATTTTGAAAATTATCCTTCTCTGGGCTTTTCGAGAAGACTCTCTGGAACTGTTAAACATAGTAGGAAAGGGAGATATATCAAAAGAGGACTTTGATACCATCTATGAGCTATGCATCCAATGCTCGAGGGGAGTTGCAAAGAATAAACAAGGAATTCGGTCAACAAAAGTATCTGATGGAGGTGTCACGAAAGCAGAAATTGGAAATCTGTTGGATAGCTTAAGGACTGATATCTTGAGTACCCTGTCTGCACAAATGGACACACTGCAAGTAAAACAAAAACATATGGAATTGGAAAAGACTATTGCTATATTTTGCCTGAAGTGCAGAAAGAAACATCCACCTAGAGAATGTCCATTGAACTTCGTGGAAGAATGTGCAATCTGCGAGCTGAGTCATGCAACAAGTTCATGCCCCTCCTTGCCAGGATTGAAGGCGATCTTTCAAGGGACAAGCGAAGAGGTGGATCAAGTATACTTCATGGGATCCAAAAAGCCATGGCAACCTTGGCCACCGACCGTAAATCAAGGTATGTTTCACGATCCATCTCAATATTTTAACAGTTTTAATATGGGTCCTCAGTCCATGCCTTATTCACCTATGTGGCCTCAATATCAGTTTCCACCCTGGCAACAGTTGGCTCCTCAAACTAGTTCGAATTCTCCATGGGCCCCGAGCTGACGTGGACCCTCTCCTCCTGGACAGTTTCCCTAATCGATACCACAACAACAACTTCGGTTGCCCTCTAACATACCTCCTGGTAATCTGCCTATTCGCCCTCAACTTCCAGTCCAACCAAATCTGAATCCTGACAACAAAGAGGCTCAGCAAGCTAACACCCTCAACCTGCCTTCCTACAGTATCTCTACCACAGAACTTTATGAGATGAACTTGAGATCCAGGCGGGTAGTAGGTGCTCAGTCCTCACCTATTATTATTGAACAAGTTGACAGTGAGGTTAAAGAGCCAGAAACAATTGAAGAGAAATCAAACCAAGCTAGTAACAATCAAACACCTCCTCAACTGCCAATTACTCAAGAATACCGAGTTGACCCACCCGAGAAGACAGGTGCATCGACTTAAGCAGCAAGTAAGAAAGTATAAATGGCGGCTAAGAAGCCTAAGGTTACAGTGGAGAGCTTCGATGTAAACCTATTTAATGATGAGGAGGTGCCTCTGGATGGCTAGCTAACATATGAGGAGAAAAAATTTCTCCTATGGGTTACCCGCTTTGGATGGGTAACAGGACTCAGAGTGAGGAATTTGACATCAAAGGAACATGCGCCCAAAAAAAACCCACGGCATTTTGCTACCCTTTAATAATGATAAACATTTAAGAAATGGACATCTTGCCAACTACCTGTTTCTCATTGTAATAGAAGAAAAGAGTTACGGATGACAAGACGAGCATTGAGACATTCACTAAGGCCGACGGTTCTAAGCTCCAACCCGAGAATACAAATGACTATAGACATAGTCTAAGGTGTACTCCCTGACTTGTTGGAAAATAATGGTTGATCATGAACCAACCTGGACATGTATTTAAATTCCTTGCCATCCCTTTTTGTTAATTTTAGGTATGTTCTATGCTTAGAGCAATTTATTTCAATTTTCACAGTTAGTTCAACATCTTTTCCAGATTAGCAATCACATCAGCATTAAAGTAAATTGCAGATAGAACATAAACATAGATCGCAGAAGACAAGCCAAGACAAGAGGACACAAGATGTGGCGCTAGCCAGGGACAAACCCCAATGCGAGGAAACCCTTGATCAATTCTTCTTATATGTTCTTCAATAGTTCAGCAGAGAGAGAGAGATAGTACATTTGCAACAGAAGTCAACACTTTGATTTATCTAAATAAGAGCATAGATCATCTCTACGAAGATGATACATGTGATAGCTGAACTCAGTTGAAGACATATTGCTTCCACTAATTCTCCAAGGTGACTCCTTCGCCTATCATTGTGTTGCACCTCGTCATCATGTTGCACCTCACCATGCTGCACCATGTTGCACCCATCATCACTATGTTGGACCTCATGACCATGTTGCACACATCATACTGTTGCATCTTATGTTGCCACTGTTGTCCCATGTGTCATTGTTGCACCATGCTGCCACAGTTGTCCCTTGTGCCATAGCTGCACCATGCTAGCCATTGTTGTCCCATGTGGAATACAGTTGTCCCACTGTTACTAACATTGCCATTCCATGTTTGGCATACTATTGTCCCATTTGCTATGCTCCAACAAGCACCATTGCCTAGCTGTCCCATTTGGCATGTTGTACCTTGTTGTTGTCCTAATGAGTTTGCAGCACTATGCTATTGTTGTTGTCCCATTGTAGCTTGGCTGTGCCATGTCATTGATTGTTGTCCTATTGCTTTCTCCACCAAATTACCTTGCTATCCCATGTATCTAGCTGTCAACACACCATACAAATGTTGCTCCAAATATGTTTGTATACAATTGTTCGTGGTTGTTCTGGTTAGGGCACTAGGGCAGCCCTAAACTCCTCTAACAATCCACAAACAGCCCTCAAAGACTGCGGCTCACCTTCATGAGACACCACCCCTAGCACGTTGTTGTTTTGGGCATGTTTGAGCCCTCAAACTTTCCAAGTTGTCCCTGGTTTGAGGTAGTTAGGGCTGCGGCCTACCACAGTCCCACGCTGTCACCTACAACCCACTCAAAGCAGGCTTCCCTTACCTTTTCGCTGCCCCAAACAAACCTGTGATCACCCTTCTTCAACTCGGCCTCCAAGCTCAGCTCCTCGGTCCTCTAACAGCAGCTCGGTTAGCCTTGAACCAGACCTTAACTCCCTCACTGCCTTGGCCTCTTTTTGTAGCATCATACGCTGCCCTTTCTTGCACCTAAGACACCTCAATAGACTTGCGTCTAGGGCTTGAATAGACCTACGTCTAGGGCTATTTCCTTGATAACCTGCATTACCTGTCATTCCTCTGATCATTGAAGATGTCCCTGGAATGATTGTTATCATCATCAAGTGATTTATTCCTACCATTTGAACACTCCTTCGCATAATGGCTGAACTTATTACAAACAAGGCATCTACCTTTCCTTCCATCCTTAGATCCGGACTTCCCATTGAAGTGATCTTTAGGTAGGCCGTCAGAAGTTTCCTCTACACCATTCTGATAATGTTCTCTTCTTCGACTTCACCCTTGGTCAATTTGAAGAGGGATGAGAAATCCATTGAGACTTTTGTCCTTTCCCAACTGTCTTCGATGATTGCTCTTTCACTCTTGCTTGGGCTTTGTCTTCACCTCAGCTCCGATACCATGTTAATTTTAGGTATGTTCTATGCTTAGAGCAATTTATTTCAATTTTCATAGTCAACTCAATATCTTTTCCAGATTAGCAATCATATCAGCATTAAAGTAAATTACAGATAGAACATAAACATAGACCGCAGAAGACAAGCTAGGACAAGAGAACACAAGATGTGGCGCTAGCCGGGACAAACCCCAATGTGGGGAAACCCTTGATCAATTCTTCTTATATGTTCTTCAATAGTTCAACAGAGAGAGAGAGAAAGAGAGAGAGATAGTACATTTGCAACAGAAGTCAACACTTTGACTTGTCTAAATAAGAGCATAGATCATCTCTAAGAAGATGATACATGCGATAACTGAACTCAGTTGAAGACATGCTGCTTCCACTGATTCTCCAAGGTGACTCCTTCACCTATCATTGTGCTGCACCTCGTCATCATGTTGCACCTCACCATGCTGCGCCTCGTCATCATGCTGCACCATTCTGCACCCATCATCACTATGCTGGACCTCATGACCATGCTACACACATCATATTGTTGCATCTTATGCTGCCACTGTTGTCCCATGTTGCATAGTTGCACCATGCTAGCCACTGCTGTCCCATGTGGCATACAGTTGTCCCACTATTAATGACATTGCCATTCCATGTTTGGCATACTGTTGTCCCATTTTCTATGCTCCAACAAGCACCATTGCCTAGTTGTCCCATTTGGCATGTTGTACCTTGTTGTTGTCCTAATGAGTTTGCAATACTATGCTATTGTTGTTGTCCCATTGTAGCCTTGCTGCACCATGACATTGATTGTTGTCCTATTGCTTTCTCCACCAAGTGACCTTGCTATCCCATGTATCTAGCTGTCAACACACCATACAAATGTTGCTCCAAATATGTTTGTATATAGTTGTTCATGGTTGTTCTGGTTAGGGCACTAGGGCAGCCCTAAACTCCTCTAACAATTCACAAACAGCCCTCAAAGACTATGTCTCACCTTCATGAGACACCTCCCCTAGCACGCTATTGTTTTGGGCATGTTTGAGCCCTCAACCTTTCCACGTTGTCCATGTTTTGAGGCGGTTAGGACTATGGCCTGCCATAGTCCAATGCTGTCACCTACAGACCACTCAAAACAGGCTTCCCTTACCTTTTCCCTGCCCCAAACAAACCTATGATCGCCCTTCTTCAACTCGGCCTCCAAACTCAGCTCCTCGATCCTCTAACAGTAGCTTAGTTAGCCTTGAACCAGACCTTAACTCCCTCGCTGCCTTGGCCTCTTCTTGTAGCATCCTATGCTGCCCTTTCTTGCATCCAAGACACCTCAATTGCCCTGCATCTAGGGCTTCAACAGACCTGCAGTCAGGGCATATTTAAGACAGCGTTAGGGCTACTTTAGGACTGCGGCTAGGGCTCGTTAAGGCCTCCTCCATAGCTGCATTGAACTTATTCCATGAACTCCTTTAGGTCAACGTAGATCCCTTCCATAGCTTTGCTGGCCTGTCTTTTTTGTTGCAGCTAGGGCAGCCTCTTTTCCTCCAACGTCTAGGGCTTCTTCCTCCTAGATTTTGTAGTGCCCACTCTAGTTGACTGACAGTGATATGACGTAAACATTTAATTAGCCATAAGGCCCACACTTTATTCTTTGAGGACCTCAGGTTGAGGATCCGGACACATGACACTATTATTAGCGATTGAGATATTCATGGTTATGATGTTTATAAATGCTTTCCAGTGATATTATGATAGCGTGAATGATTATGTATCTTATCTATCAATATTCCGATAATTGCAACATTAAATAGTTAAGTTTAGTATTTGAGTTTATGATGAGGGTAGTAAAGAATATGATTGCGCTCTACTAAAAGCATAATGATGATAAATTTGATAGATAGGTATATTTCTATGATGTTAAGATGTTGATAGCTTAATGCATATGTATGTTTCCATTGATGATTAACGATGATAGCCATGAGGGATGTGTACCCTATGTTACCTACTTTCGTTAGTTCAAGCTTACAATGGACAATGATGTGAAAGACCAGGAATTGTTAATGATGCTATTATGATAATGACTAACAGTGAGAAACCTTGTTACTGATGATTATTGAGTATGGCAGGAAACCATCAGAGGCGCTCGCATATGACATGTCGATGACACAGGGTTTGATGAAAATTCATATTATTTTATCTTTTAAAGTCTAAGTCAATCTTGAAATCTGCCATATATGTTTAACTATATTCTGATGATATGTTAATGGTTGCAGGCACAGATTAGTTGCTTGACCGAATGACCCACATATGGGTGATGGGGTTGTATAGGTGGATAGAACTACATGGGAGGGGTGGGACAGAGTCCCTGATCTCACCCACTAGCACTCCCGCCGTGACTTGGGCTGGAAGGGTTGAAACACCTTCGCCTTGAAGATCAC
>APFE031029154.1:148657-186289 GCA_000404065.3 Pinus taeda
CTAGCAATAAGGAGATAGATGCTCTAGAATCTCCACTTTTCATTAGCATGAAGAGTCAAATAAATTGAGAAGAATTGAACACAAATTTCTATATGAAGATGATTTAAAATGTTGACATCAAGTGAAGAATAAAATAACTGCTCAGACATTGATTATTTGGTTAAAAAGAATCAAGAATACAAGTCAATAATTGAAAAGCTACAAGATTTACAAAAATCAGAGTATTTGGAGTTGCATTGAAGGAATTGTTGACTTGAGAGACGATAATGGAGCGCCAAGTAGAATCCATTTTGAGAAATTGATGGAGAAAAATATCAGCTTATGACTACCATAAAGCATTTAAAGATCAAGATTAATGATATTTAACTTTTAATGTGAAGAAAGGTTGACAAAGATATATGAAAGATGCAAGTGAAAAGCAAGGAAAGATAGTTAGATTATTATGTCTTAGATGAAATGTTGTCATAAGATATGGATTTCATTCATGCTATATTACTGATTGTTGAAGAGGGGCATGATCTACTTGTTAGCATGGCATTGATTGGTAGATTGCATCACTTAGTTATAAATCACAACAATTAGAGTAGAAGTGTGATGAAGTTGCAGGACCTCATTGAATTGCGGTTGCTTCCTGTTAGTTCCCACCAAGAAGTGCTCTTGGAATATCATGATCTACTCATTTCAGTTTTGCTTTTGTTGCAAATATTAAGACACTTGGGGGAATTATCACAAGTAGGGTGGGAGAAATGTCGAGTCTTAATTCAGAAGTTGTATAAAATATGCTACAAGGTCAGTTTTTAAAGCTTGCTTTATGTAATTCTATTTTTGTCATTGAAAATTATAATTACATTGCGTTAGTACCTCATTCATCGTTTGTGTTTGTACATGTGCTGTAAAAATAAAGGAGATACTCCATGAAATGGAATAAGTACATGGAGCAAACAAGAATAGAGTTGGCATTGTGCAATTCTTTTGATTTGGTGGACAAACCAGAGCAAGACACCCTTGAATGAATGAATTGGGCAATAGATGAGAGAGGTGCAATAGATCATCACCCCGTTAAATTTTATCTCTAAATAGATGAAATGACATGTTTTATTTCATTGATTATTTTTCTTGATTTAGCATGGCCCTGCTCTAGTTTGGATTGGATAGGTCTAGTGCAGCCTGTTATTGTAATTTCTTCTTGCATGGACATTTCTGTTTTTGTGTAATATTCCTAAATGGAAATATTAAGTATAAACAAAATCGTGCACTATAAACAGGAAGTAAATTTAACACATCCGCAAATTACAATCCGATAGGAAGTTCATTCGCAACCATGCCAAAAATAAATAAATAAATAAATAATAATAATAATAATAATAATAATAATTGTATGCTCTTTTCTTATACGACAATATTATTACAACATTTATGACAAGGAACTTTGACAGATGCAATGATGAGCATACAAATCACTTTTTGTTACATATTATCCCTGACATTGTCACTTATAGGGTCATATAGACGTAGTTGGAAATGAACTACTATAATTGGAAGCTACAGGGGTACAGTGTGTGAATGACCTTACTTGGTTGAATGCATCATATATTAATTTGTACTATGATATGAATGTTGATTGTGATCGTCCTGCTTCTTGTTTTGATTGTTTCTAAATACATAAATAATTATGGGTAGCAATGGTCACAGATATAGTCTTTTAGTTATAACGGAATTCGTGGTATAGATACCTTGGGAAAATTATAACCTGCCCACCAGAAGGTTGGCAAGAGTTTCAGGAAGTGTTCCTAAGATTATGTGTTGTCGTCTCTCCTTTATGTTCTAAGGACTTCGGGACGAAGTCCATTGTTAAGAGGGGATGTATGTAGTGCCCACCCTAGTTTCCTAACTCTAATATGACATTATCTTGCATACTTTAGTCTATGAGTAACTCAGGCTGAGGGTCCAGAAACGTGCCTCTATTATCAGCGAATGTGATGGTTATGTATGTTCTCTATTAATATTATGATTACGATATAATTAATGGTTATGTGTATTCTCTATTGATATCATGATGGTGATAGTAGTATAGGATAGACATGTTTCGATTGATGTTATAGTGATGATAGCCTTGATCTATATGTATGGTTCCACTAAGATTATGATGATGCTAGCCATGATGGAAGTATCCCTGTGTTAGCTACTTACATTAGTTCTGGTTCACAATGAACGGTGATGTGAATGACCAAGTGATGGTAATTAATGCTATTATGACAATGACTAACATTGAAAAACCTGGTTACTGATTATTATTGAGTATGGCAGGAAAACCACCAGAGGCACTCGCACATGACGAGTTGACGACACCTGGTTTGATGAAAATTTATATTATTTTATCTTTGAAATTCTAATCGATTTTGAAACCTGCTATATATGGTTATCTATATTCTGATGATAGGTTAATGGTTGCAGGCACAGATGAGTTGCTTGGCCGAATGACTCACATATGGGTGATGGGGTTGTACAGGTGGATGGAACTACATGGGAGGGGTGGGACAGAGTCCCTGATCTCACCCACTAGAACTCCCGCCGTGACTTGGGCTGGAAGAGTTGAAACACCTTCGCCTTGAAGATCACGATGCCATGAGGGCAAGTCCCAAAGTTGGGTCGCTTATGAGGAGTTTACTGGGGGGCGCGCATCAAGGCGGATTCCTTGATCCCCGACACCATTAGTCTCACTATAGCAGGCAACACAAGAGATGATAGTGGTCTATGACGTTGCACGATATTTTCCCCTCGTAGTCACTGGATGCTTGAAGGGCAAGTGGTGTGGCACCCTTAGAATTTCAAGGGAAATTCTTGAAGGGCACGACCAACTTGGCACCCTTGGCATCACAATTAAACTGTTAGGTGTGGCACCCTTGGAACTTCTAAGGAAGTTCTTGAAGGGAAAAACCAAACTTGGCACCCTTGGAATCATTAAAAATAAATAATAATAAATAAATATAAGTAAGGAATGAAAACTAGGGAGTTACATCAAGGATAAATGATGATTAGAAACAAAGGTAATTAAATCAAAAATAAAACTTGGAATAAGGAGGATCATAGGAAGAAATAAATAGAGTACCTTAAAAATTCTACCCTTCCCATGTTGAAAAATACTAGGTAGATTAGGTGGTTTAATTAGATAAAAGGGGAAGACGAACATAATTGTAAGGATAAAGATTAATCCTAAACCAATTAAACCTAATTAAAAAAAAAAAAGAGTAAGGTGAATTAAAATAAGCAAAATAAATTAAATTTAGAGAAATGTAGAGAAGCTCCATGTGGCATCAACCAACATAAGAATATCCATCTAAGAGATAACCTGAGTTAATTTAGGGAGTAGATTGGGGATAAAATCTTGACTCATTAATTTAACTTCAAGTAATAAACACATTTTAAGGAATAAAAGAGGGGAATAAAGAGACAACTAGGAGAAGAAATAGGAATCTTGTGAGGTGAGGAAAATATTAGTTTTAAATAAAAACTTAAGTAAATAATTTTGGGTGACCCTTGATGAGAGAATGACACATGGGTAGGTGAATAATCAAGCTTTTAAATTAAAAATATATATATAATTATGCATGACATGCCAAGTGTCATCTATGAGGACTCTTATAAAAGAGGGGGCAAGCCATGGTAGAGGGGACTTTTTGAGAACCCTATTGTTGGATGAATGATAGGATGTCAGAGCAGTGATTATGAAGCTATAGTGAGTTTGGTGAGGTAGAGGATTTTTAGAGAGGGGACTCTGGAGCTAAGGGTGCTCTCCTCTGCCAGCTAGATTCTTCCTCCATTGTACAACCCCATTGCAACTCGGGGGTCCGCGGGGAAGAAGAGTACCCAAGGAGTAGGCTGGGAGGTTAACGGTAGGTCTTCGCATTCGGATCAAGTGCGTCATCATTCACTCACAGAAGTTACCGACAACAAGGGAATACCAGCAATTTACAAAGCAAGCGGAGTCTCGCCCCTGGTGAACAGTACATATGTATTTCGTTACTACTTGATCTCAGTTAAAAGTATGTAAATGTTGTGATATGTTCCTGAAATGAGTATCAGCAATGTGTGTGTTGAATGAATTTGAAATCTCAATGCGTATGAATGTATATAGTTTTAATATGGTCCTAATGTATATAGTTTTAATATGGTCCTTACAGATTTCTCTCACACTAAAACTCAAGACAAGTGGAGAGAAATCAAAAGAGAAGTGTGTGTGAAATGGCTCTCAAGTTATCTCTTTTTATACTAAAATATTGAGCACATGTGGGTGTTGTTTAGTTGCTGACTGACCTTGACGAATTGTCTTATAACACAAATAAATTCATAACTCCATGAATACTTATCGGAATCGGATGATCTTTAAATCAATTCTACACCTCTTGATGAGAGGGATCCAAGAAAAATATCAGCTACCTTTAATAAGATGACCCACATGGAGTTTGGCCCTAGTTGTCAGTTTCAACACTTTTGGATTTCAAGTGATAATGACGGCTAGAAGAGGAACCACCAACTGAAACAGAACCACCTGCTGCCAGATGGGGAAAAAGAATAACTATTGGGAACTTCTTCTGTTTTGAAGGCATGAAATTGTACATAAAATTCCGCATTGATTTTTGGTTATGCTCTTTAGTTTGATGAGCCTGATATTGTTTACGCATATCTGTGTATGGGCTTTTAGGCAAGTAAATGACGTGCAAGTTTATTTTGTTTTGACATATCCTTAGAATAGTGAGTAAGCGATGCCGGTTAGACACAAAGCCACTATGCGACCAGTTTAATTGAAAAAAATATTTTATTAATTTCCAATTTAACTGTAAAAATATATCGATGGACAATAACTCCCATGGTTTCCTGTGAAACAGGATCATGAATACAGCCAACGAGGCAAGTCAATTCTCTATAGAGTACTGAAATATCATGCATCGGCCTCTGTTCAAATCAAGAATTATTATTGCATCAAATCCAACACAACCAAACATGCCAAAGAAACATTCATGAGAGCTAAAAAGAAGCCATTTTAATGAACCTACCATGTTGCAAAAGCTTAAGCTGTGCATATGAACCAGAAAAGCAATGGTACTGAAATCAGACTGAGAATAAAATAACAGTTTGTCGCCACGGATCCTTAGTTAAAATGATTGAATTGGAATGGTGAGACGTGTTTCACCCCTATTGGGCCGTCTTGCTTATGAAAGTAGGCCGTCTCAAGCAGTTGGCTTGCTTATGAAAGTAGGCCGTCTCAAGCAATTGGATCAAATACATGTCCTAGACAACTTTGGCAGAATAGATACCCCACGGACGGCTTCTTAGCCAAGGGGTTCTTGCTTGAGTGCTGTTATCTGGCTACCACTACATTGCTTTCGTCCCAACAGACCCCTTAATGACTATAGTCTTTATCCACTACTCCTACGCATCGATATGGTACATAGATTTTCCATGTATATGGTTGCTATTTAAAAAGCAAGCAATGGTTTATATCAACTCGTTGTGTAAACTTTCAATTAACTGGCAAGCCAATACTTTCTGCAATGCAAAATAAGGGTAGTCACAGCATCAAGCTCACTCATCATATGCTTCTCACTTTCAAATTAGTGAATATTTGATAACCTCAATAACTGCACTGGGAAAAAACTAAATCTGCAAACCCAATCTGATAATGTAATCCATCCCAAATATTACTTATGTTCACTAATCTCCCAAAAAGTCTACACTTTTATATTTTCACATGAGGAAATTTGCTAAATGAAAGGAATATTAGCCCTAGAAATTATAACCAGTGCACTTGGTAAGCAGAGTAAGCGATGAAAAGCTTACATGGTGGAAGGCAAATGTCTCGATGGCGAAGGTAAAGGAAGAGTGCGCTTTCGCCTTCCTCCGCTTCTGCCAAAGACATACAAGAATGAAGCTTTGAATAGATTTTGCAATCCGAAACGGAGGCGTTTGGTGAGATTGCTCCAGCATCGCAATGCGTGATCTGCTGTCCTTCTGCTAAGATCGCCCATCACTTTCCCTTTCCTTCTTCTCTCGCAGAATACAGTGAACAATGCCTCTCTTCACACTTCTAATAGAATTTCAGTTCGAACGATTTAAATGGAGCTTGAAAAGTTTGTGACTGAAAATGACAATGGGATCAATCGCATTGTAATATTTTAAAAAATTTAAGCCCTGCAACTTTGAAAAGTTTACGTATTCGATCAAACGAGGAAAAAACAAGTTCGCACTCCGTCATTTAAATCCTCGATTCGATCAAACGAGGGAAAAACAAGTTCGCACTCAGTCATTTAAATCCTCTAGTCCTTACTTTTGGAGTCAGCTTCTTCATTAGGTTGGTTTTTGGATGGCCGCGAAGCCTCTGATATATTTGGTTTATTACAAAATGTTTTAATATTTTTTATATTATTTTAAATATAAATTTGAAGTGGGAGATATTTTTAAGTAGGAGTGTTTTAAAGTCAACTAAAGTTTTTTTTATTAGAGTTATTATATTTGTTGTGTTTTGTTTTTATTTGATATTAGTTTGTTTTTGACCAAAAATATTTATGGCACTTATCCATAATTTAACATTGAGAATTTAATTTTTGTTTTTTATTATTATTATTTAAATTTATTTATGGGTTGTTAAGTAACTCTCATTTCTATTAGTTACTAATCTTTTGTTTTTGGTTTTATTTTTTTTAATTTAATTTCCTTTTTTTCTTTTTTTTCTATTATTTTTGTTTCCATGTATTATGATTTTTAACAATATTTTCAATCTAAAGTTATTTATACTTATTATATTATATAAAACAATTTTAATAAAAATTATAAACAGTTATATATATTAAAAAAGCACAATAATATATTAATAATAAACAATATTAATAATCATAATATTTTAATTTTTGTGAACATTCAACAATACAATATTTTATTAGTGTTTATTTTGGATGAAATCTCTAACTTGTATTCATTTATTTTAATTACTGATAATTTAAACTAAGATACTCGCTACTAGAATTAGTTCTGTTTTTAATTTAAATTTATTTAAATAGGAAAATGAAAAGGATAAATATATTCAAATTTAAATTATTTAAACCATATAAAAATATATAAAAAACACTAAAAGTGGATTAAAAAGAAACCTAATATATATTATAAATATTAAAACAATTAATAATAATAATAATTCCCTAAACATAATTAAAAATTCATAAAAATAAATAAATTCCTAAAACATAATTATTTAGTATAATATATACAAATTAAAAAAAATATTGTATTAAATTATAATATTTTTATTTATTCATTTCAAAAATAAATAATAATAAAATAAAATATAATATAAATAAAAAATATTTTTAATTTAAATTATAATTTATTTTTAATATTAATATATTTCATAATAAAAATGTTATATATAATTTTATATATTAAAATTAGTATGACCATATAAATTAGTCTAGACCGGTTAGGGTTCGAAGCAGACCCGTTCACAAGTCTCAGGGATGGGAGAGCGACCTGGTTGACATCCCCGTTTCTGAAAACCTCTGCGGCTACCTTATCCTCTTACTTTAGTTGTTTACAGCCACAGCGTTCCGGTCAGTTTGTATTAACCCTAGATGGTTTATCGGTCCTCCACACCGACATTCTCTGCTACTTGAATCGATACTACAGGCAGCTGTCAGCTAGCTGGTTTGATAGTTATGGAGGACATTATAGATTATTCCGCGAATCCTACAGAGAACCTGCCCATTTGGACTCAGCCTGGGACCACAACGGAGGATTTTCTCTCATTCGACCATGAATTTTCAACAAAAGTAGAAGCCCTCCCCACCATCTCTAGGTTGCGCATCCCCGCCATCTCTTTGCCCAAAGAAGCCTCGGCTATCCAGGATTTCATCGCCCCTCCTCTCTTGCCCGGCACCTTCACTGTTTCTGAGCACTCGCATCATCCTAGTTTACAAGCCCTAGGGCAGGGCTCGGGTTCGTTTCACTCCGCGGCGGGGCCAGATAAACCCCAGGCGGGCCATCAGGTGGAACAAGACACACAGACGCTGGTATTGTCTGCTCCCTTGGACTCGGGGACTCCACTACCTGGCAACTTCACAGGAATTGGCATCATTTTAGGGCATTTTGACTCCATCCCGGTGAAAGGCCCTTCGGCAGCAAGGGCTTCGGTCTTGCATGCGGCGGTACAGACTAGTCGATCTACTGAAGGCACGAGCAGCAGACACATAAAAGCATCCAAGAGGAAAAGGTGTCTCCTGCAGAGAAGTAGTGATATCTTCTTTAAGCTTAACGAGGTCACACTGTTTCTGGAGTCAATGGATTCGCAGAGAAAGTTCTGGTGGGACGCGTCAGAGGAAGGCACTACAGTGTGGAGAGGCTGCAAAAATCGGCAATGGAAGTTTGGGGTCATCATTTGACAGAACCCCCCAGGGTTCAAACCTTTGTCAAGGGATGGTTTGCCTTGAGATTCAAATGTCTGGCACATACGAACTGGGTTCTCTCCACTATTTGGCACATTGACCAAGCCCCTGTCCTCCTCCGAAGATGGACGCCGATGTTTGATCCTGAACAGGAAAGAGTGGAGGCTGGGCCTATCTGAGTTCATCTTCCGGGCCTTCCTTGTCATTTCTGGACAGAGGATATTTTCAGGCAGATTGGGGATGCAATGGGATCTTATCTAACTTTTGATGCCTCTTTTCAAATCACTGGAAGAATGGCCTATGCCAGGATCGTAGTGCACCTTGACTTCTCGGAAGGACTTCCTGAGTACATCAACATTCAATGGAGGAATGCTACAAGGCGATAGATGTTGGATTATGAAGGGGTACCCTTCAGGTCTAGGCGCTGCCACAAAGCGGGGCATCTATTCAAAGATTGCCCTTTGAATGGGTGGAATTTCAGGAAGGTTGCTAGACAGGCTCCTCAGGAATCTCAGGAGCAGGAGGCACAGTCAGACGGAGAACCGACGAGGGAGGAACAGCCTAGGGCTTCTGAAGATATGCCTAGGAACACCACTCCGCGCTCTAAAGGAACGACTGCATTATTTGGTCCTGGATTTAAGTCCACGAATCTGCCCTAGAACAACCCGAGGAAGTGTGGCAGGCCGCCTCATTGTCCACCGCCACCAATTCCAGCACCAGCCATGGCAACCTCAGGAGACTCCAATTCTTCGGGTATGAAATCCATTCACTTGATCCCCTCTCAATGCATTTCCGATATTAATAATAATACAATATATGGGTTGTCATTGGGACCAAGAATTGACAATTCAATGGCGGCCTCTGTTCAGATAACTTGTGATATTGCTCCCCCTTGCTCATCTTTCCCCCCACGCCCCCTTCCCTTTTTCGTACCCCTCCTCTAGCGCACTCAGCCTCCTTGACTGCTCTTTCTGTACCTAGATACAATACCCGTTCTAGATCGAAGAATCCGGAGCAGGATCAAGTCGGATTTGACCACGTCCTCTCCCCTCCCCCTCCTAAGGCTCTCTTTGGCCATCCCTCTCGCTTAAAATGTGCACAATCTCAAGCGGATGAGCATATTGCTATGGGAAAACAATCCACCATTCCCGAGGTCCTTGGAGCCATAGAAACCCCCTCAGTAACCCCTCCATGAAGATATTATCCTTCAATTGTAGAGGGCTAGCTAGGCTTGATAAAAAACTAGCTCTTTGTTAGTTAATCTCTTCCAACTCGTTGGATATTATCTTCCTTCAGGAGACCCTTGGCACTGTTGTTGAAATCACTCGCACTCTTGAGCATTCTCTCCTGGGATGGCAATTTTTGAGTTTGGATGCCCATGGCCGATCAGGAGGGCTCGCTTTGGGCATCAATTCTCATTCTATCAAGTTTTTAAATAGCTGGGGAGGGGCTAGCTTTATAAGGGCAGATGTACACTCAACAGAGCTGCAAATGCCTTTCAGAATCATCAGCATTTATGGGCCTTGCCATAACCGTCCAGAGTACTAGGATCATCTTCTGGGATTGGAATTATTATTAGTTGATAATTTGATTCTTGGAGGGGACTTTAATTTCTCCATTGGTCATCTAGAGTCCTAAGGTCATCGTGCCCAGAGAGACACCCTCTCAGACTACTTCTCGACCATTCTGGATGTACATCACCTGATCGACATTCCCTCAGCAAAGATCCAAGCCACATGGAGAAACAATCGAGTTGGTGAAAATGGTTTGGCTAGGAGACTGGATAGATTTTTAGTCAAAGAATAGGTTCTGGATTTGGGACTCAACATAAGGAAATGGGTCGGCTCAGGTGGACTCTCAAACCATTTGCTTATATACATGGAAATGGAAAGTGGTAGAGCCAGGCCAAAGGGTCCATTTAAATCCTGCTCAACCTGGCTCAAGGAAGCCTCGTTTATTAGCACAGTGACTGATTTCTGGAAAGCAAATCGTCCAGGGGAGAGGGGAAATGCTATAGTGGGATTTATTAATAACCTCACAGAGCTGAAGAAGATGACCAAACTCTAGGCTCACCAAAAAAGATTACAGGATGATCAAACTCTGAGACAAATAGAGCTCGAGTTGGCTGATTTTGAAAATGAGCTGGGTGGTTAGCTCAGATGAGCATAAAGGAAAGATCACATCCCTCTACATGACTCGTGGAAAAATTCTTAAGGATAGGGAAGACGTTTAGAGGTTGAGGAGCAGGGCTATTTGGATGTAGGAGGGGGATGCAAATACTAAGTTTTATCAAAAGTTTGTTAATGGTAGGAAAGTGATTAACACCATCTGGGAAATTCAGGACGAACAGGGACGGACAACAAACACATTCCCCCAGCTCGCTTCTCTAGCCAACTCTCATTTTAAAAAAGCCTACAGTGACCCCAGGGAAGTAAACTTGGCAGAAATTATCAGAGTTGCCCAACTTTTCCCCAGATTTGTGGAGCAAGAGGATGGCAATGATCTGATGCAAGAAGTATCATTAGAGGAGTTGGAGGTCACATTAAAATGGTTTAATAAGGACAAAAGCCCGGGACCTAATGGTTGGACCATCGAGTTTTGTCTGGCTTTTTTTTATTTGATTGGAGCGGATCTCCTTCGAGTTGTTGAGGAATCAAGAGCTTCGGGACGTCTGGAAGCCGCCATAACCTCCACCTTTATTACACTTCTTTCGAAGTTTGATAATCTGACCTCCTTTGATGAATACCACCCCATTTCGCATGTAACTACTTATATAAGATTATTGCTAAAATCATAGAAAACAGGTTGAAACCCATCTTATCGAAGCACATCTCACCTGAATAATTCACCTTCCTTCGGGACAGGCAGATCCATGAGGCGATTAGGACAACATAGGAAGATTTGCACTCTCTCCATAGCAAAAAAAGCAAAGGTATGATCTTGAAGGTAGATTTATCTAAAGCTTTTGACAGAGTGAATTAGTTATACTTAAGAATGCTTTTAACTCATCTTGGGTTCCCCTTCAGTTTTATTAAATGGATTATGGGATGCATCACTAATATCCCAATTAGTGTCCTGGTTAATGGAAGTGCATCTCCATTCTTCTTTTCGGCTAGAGGGCTGAGGCAAGGTTGTCCACTCTCACCACTTCTGTTTCTTCTAATCATGAAGGGGCTCAACAGGATAATCAAAGAGGAACACAAGAGAGGAAGATTAAAGGGAATAATGATTACTGAAGATTGCACACTCACTCACTTACTGTTTGTGGAGGACGTTCTGATTTTTCTCAATGGAAGCATTGGAGATCTGACAATCATCAAAGATATCTTCTCCTTATTTCAGAAAGCCACAGGGATGATATTTAATGACGGAAAATCTACTCTGACGGCCACAGCCTGCTCCCAGTATGAAATTCAATATGCTCTCCACCAGTTCAACTTTGCACAGATTGGACTGGATGATGGACTAAAATATCCGGGGTATAAGTTAAAACCCATTGGATACAAGATAGTGGAATGGACTTGGCTCATTGCCAAGTTGGAGAAGAGGCTCAACTTATGGTATCTCAGATATTTACCTCGGGCTGGCCGGCTCACTCTCATCAAGAGTGTCTTGGAAGCAACCCCTGTCTATTGGATGTCTCTGGCTTGGATTCCAAGGGGCATTTTGTCAAGGATTCAAGCACTTTGCTGCAGATTCTTATGGAGGGGTAGTCAACTGGGAAGAATCTTTGCCTGGGTCAAATGGGATGCCCTCACCCTTTCGAAAAAATGGGGAGGCTAGGGACTTAAAAAACTTGATAATCTTTCCTCAGCTCTGGCAGCGAAGCTTGGTTGGCAGCTAGTCACATCAGACAGTTTGTGGACGAGAGTGGCTTCCTCGAAATACACCGCCCCTTTACAAATCTTGGAACGAATCAGGAGACCGGTTAGAATCACTTATGGAATATCGATTATTTGGAAGGCAGTCCTGAAAGCTTTGGACCCCATTCGCACAGGTCTTACTTGGAGGATTCATTCGGGAAGAAGAGTTCGTATTGGAATTGACCCGTGGATTGGGTGCGGGAACATGCATAGACTGCCTCTTGAACTTCTTATGCACCTCAAAGAGCAAAATGTTACACACCTTACTCACATAGCAGATGAGGCAAACTCCACTTTCCTCTTTCAAGCTTGGAAATCAGGCCTCCAGCTCAACATTCCTCCTCTTTGGCAGTAGATCTAGAGGGACTTTATACAGGCTCTCTCGGAGGCTCATATCCGCATTACTAATGATGAAGATGAGCTCATCTGGGCTTTGGCTAAATCGGGGAGATATTCTCCAAAGGAAGGATACTTAGTTCTAGCGGAGCTGAGGAAACCCCAGATCCTACATTCCTGGTGGAAACACCTCTGGAAGCTGAAGGCACCTCCCAAATCCAGATTATTAATGTGGTGCATTCTAAGAAATAAAATCCCAACTGGGGATAATCTAATGAAGCGTTCCTTCCATGGTCCTCACTGGCGTTATCTTTACAACAATGATAGTGAATCTTCATCTCACCTATTTATGAACTGCCCTGAAGCCCATAAGCTGTGGGCCCTACTGACAGCAGCCGCCTCCACACCTTATGATTGGCAGGCGGACTCTCTGATAGAGGCCTAGAACTATTGGTATTCCACAGTCACGCCCAACAAATTGAGGAACCTCCCCTTGCTATTCTATTGGGCTGTCTGGATAGCCCACAATCTCTTTATTTTTCAGAATACCCCTCCCAATTGGCTTATAATTGCTGCAAAGATCATGGCGGACTATGATCTCATCCCCGATGACCCCCCACCCCCTCGAACCAAGAACATCACCCAGGAACGGATAGACCCCCTCATTCCTTGGGCATACTTTGATGGGGCCGCCCAGGAAGACGGTTGTGGTGGTGGTGCTATTCTTCATATTTCAGAGAAGCACTCATATAGTTTGCTCATGGGTTTAAGGAGGGGTACTAATAATTTTGCAGAACTATCAGCATCAATGCACATTATTTGATTTGCTTTGGAGAAGAATTGCCATGCTTTACAACTGTTTGGGGATTCTAAAATAGTTTGCGACTGGTTGAATAAAAGTTCTTATTGTTGGTCATTCTATTTGAGACACGTTCTAGATGAGACTCTAAGATTGATATCTCATTTAGACTATTTTACATGTAATCACATCTACAGGGAGCGGAACACAGATGTTGACCGCCTTTCCAAAGAAGCTGTGATCTGGGAGCAGGGCATCTGGATGATCCAAGAACAGAATGATGGAGCTCATTACCAATACTATCATCGGTCGTTTATAGACATAATGGATTGAGACACAGGGCTTCTGATATCATATTTTTGTATATATTATTTATCACAGTTACTGATCTGGTATGCGGCTATCAATATGAATAGCACAGTACCTTGTTTTGTAAATTATCTCCCTGTGTGGATTAAGACAATATGTTTCTTTTTGGTCTGTAGCATTTTCACATGGATACTTATCACAGTTTTGTTGGGCTATTACCTCCCTGCGTGGATACAGGTAACTAGCTTTGCTGCTTCTCTGGAAGATGATAGACTCTCTATAGATATTATTTGAATATGCATATGCATCTACAAAATGCAATTTTTGTTCTTAATGAAATTATGAATTTTTCCATGGGAAAAAAAATTAGTCTAGACCTATGTGAACCTTGGATTTATCAAGCGACGAGAGGGATAAACTTCTTGAGAAGCAAACTGCTTTTAAAGTGAAAAGAGATTTGATCTCTCTCAGTGCTTGATAGATTCGGGGTTAAGAAGAATTTAGGATGGTTTTTATACACAAATACCATATCTAGGTCGGATCCATCTGTCCTTCTCTTTGTCTCTTCCCTCCCTTTATACTATCTCCATCCCTCACTCCTTCTCTCTCTTAAGTCCTCTCTCTCCCTTTCTCTCCCCCATCTCTCTCTCTACCCTCCAACTTTGTCATTGTCTCCCTCCCTCTCTCCTTCTTTTCCCCCCTCCATCTCTTTGTCTCCCTCCCTCTCTTCCCTTCCTCTCCCTCTCTCTCACCTCTCCTCTCTATCTTCCCCTTATCCTCTCTACCTTATCACTTTGTCTCTTTGTACCTCTATCTCTCTATGTCTCTCCAACTCCATTTTTCTCTCCCTCCCTCTCTTCTATCCCTCCCCTCCTCTCTCTCTTCATTCCTCTCTCCCTCTCTCTTACACCTCCCTCTCTCTCCCCTACCTATCATTCCAACTTTGTCACTATCTTCCTGCCCTCCCCCCCCTCTCCTTCCCCCTCTCTCTCCCTCCATCCATATGATGGAGAATTTTCATTCTTTGTAATTAATGCTATATGCAATGCCTAAAATATTTACATTCATATTTTTTTTTTTTTGCTTTCTTGTGAAATGAGTTATGGTTTTTCAGCATGTAGTATTGATAAGTATGTCCCATGGTATTGTAACAAAACTTATTTACAAGTTAATAGTATCCATGGTAAAGTGGGGGTGGATATCCATGGTTAAGAAACTTGTTATATTGTAAGTTTATTATAAGTATTAAGTTTTTATGTGCTTATTAAATAAATTTAAATATTGTTATGGAATCATTATTAGTCCCTACCCTCTAACAATCTATTTGTATTGATCACTATTAGTTTAGCATTGACTAATGCAAATTATAATGTTTACCTTTTGAATTATAATGTTAACCTTTGAAAAATAAATATTTATTTTTCAATATTATTTAAAAAAAAATCAAACATTTGATTGGACCATAACTTTAAGGTCTTATTGCAACATTTGCACAATATAATGAGATGTGGATAATTGGCTTACATATTTTATGTCATAATTTATGGATATGGTTGCAATATTCAAGCATGATTTTTAGATATTTGTGTAGTGTTTTTTTATAATTTTTCATGAAAACCATCCAAAAATAAAATACTTCGAAATAACTTATACTAAAGTAAATAACTTATCTACAATCAATTACTTCCCACCATAATTTAAGCTAGTCTTTGCATAAAAAAATGGATAGGAATAAGATGTAAAAAAAATACTTACAAGAGTTATTTTGCACCATTATTTATGTTTTATTTAACACTTATGTAGAAGTAAAATTGTAAATGTATAGACTTTTACTACCCAAGTTACCCAAGTTTTAACTAAAATTGGAACTTAGTTGAGTCCAATGACAAAGCTCTCAAAGTGCACGTACAGGTCAAGCCCATAAGCTAGCCGGCTATAGTTGTGAAGCAACACTTCATTGGATAGGCATCCTTCCCCTCAAGCAATTCCACCCTTCTATCTTCTTAGTTCTATTATGCATCTTCTTCTCATGGTCTTTGTGTTTGGTTGTGTTCTTCTCTTAGCCGCATAGCATCCTTTCTTTTCTAGTTAATATACAACCCTCTCTCTTCGGGGTGCTCTCCCCCTATCGCGATTCTTTGTCCCTCACAGTGCTCCCTTCTATTAGAAATCATCTTTATTGGCCCCTCCCTATCCACTCCAATTCATGGTTGACTTCTTTTCTTGGTTTGGGATGTAGATGTGGCCCTACTCTGCTTTATTTAGCTTGTTACTTCTCCTTCTTAGTCTCTTTCTTAACACCCTTCCACTTGTTCCTTGGTTTTGTTCCCTCCCCCGTGCAACCTCCGTGTCATGCTAACGAGCTCATGTCAAAAGAGGTGCAATGTACTACCAAGAAAGGGCCAGTCATGGTAGCAGTCGAACCCATAATAGATTGGAGGAAGCAGTAACCTATTTTCGAGAGCTTACACCAAGCACCATTTAAAAAGAAATCACTTGTATTAAGAAAGAAGAAACCATCCAAAGGAACCTTCTCTTAGACGCTGAGGTACTAGCCGAGTAAGTTGATTAGGCACTAGACACGGGGCACGTAGTTGGGCGTTTTAACCAACACATGCAAACGGTGGACCTATACTTGCACATGAAATTCCTTCTTACATGGTTATACTAGATCAACATGAATACAAAGAGGACCTCCTCCTTTCCATGGAGCATCTACATTGGCATATGATAGAACTGGATCAGCAATTGGAACGAATAGAGAAGCACCTCGTCTTACCTGCCACTACTAGTTGCTCACCAAGCAGCAATAAGGAGTCAATCTAGTTTGCAACCAGAGATTCAAATCCCTCTTCCTAGTCTCTTTGCTTCTGTTATGACTTTGGTTTCTCTATTTTAATTTTATAAATGGTTTAAAATGTGAAACAGTGTGTCTACAATTAAAACTAATTATATAATTTATTATAAATTCATTACAAGAAGATTTTAAAATAATTAATAAATTAATTATAATATTAATATTATTAACAACCCACAACTAAAGCATGCTAACTCTTCCCTGAATCCAAGTGTTGTGACCAAGAACAAGGGAAATTAACATTCTCGTGCCAGATCATTCATAGGCATTAATGATGGGAGGATAGCAGCATAGCCCACCTCCCATCCTCCTTACTCATGGTGGGACATCCAGATGCCAACGTGCCTGCATTCAATGCAACATTGGAAGGTGATTCAGTGGTTAACTCTACAAGAGGACTTGCATTTGGTCTGATGCAAGGTTGGGAGAGCGGCGAGGTTGAGCATATATAGAGAAAGAAACTCTTGCTTGAATTCCATGGTTTGTGAAAGGGGCCAGCCCAGGCAAGGAGGCCATCTGTCTTAGATTACTTATCATGGATATGATGAGGATCTCCCACTTTGAATTAGATAGATGATGCCTGAGATGGAAGCTGACAAAATTAGCAAGACAAGCGATAGGCAATGGGCATTGTGTAATATGTTGGGAAGGCACCTGAGATATCAAGAAGTTGTTTTATAGGTTGCAAAGCAATGTATCATGGACATCTATTTCCACCTTGTTCAAGCAAGGTTTACCCCTTGTGTCATGGTTGGAACACTGGGAATCCAGTTCCTCCCTCTCCCCCCACTCTCTTACAAATTCTAATTACCAGGATAGTTGAGGCTCTCTGTTGGGCCACTAAATTAATATTATTATTACCATTTCTTGACACATATTTCATCCATTTATACCATTTTTTATTGCGTCATTTATCATAATTTATCATATAATTCCATTTTATAATTATTTATGCTCTTGAGGGTAAATAATATATGTTCTCCTTTATTTTTAAAAAACTGAAGATATTATGTATGATTTTTCCAATGATGGTTTATTAATGATTTGTTATAACATCACTCGCAATTTTAGCCTCCAACATCTCTTCCACATTGCAAATTTGATCTTCAGGTCATAGTCAAATATTGCAACTAAGAAATTTGTTGGGATAAAAAGTGACAGTTTTGTGTTGGACTTTTTGGGAAAATGAAGATGAATCTTAAAAATCCAAGACACAGGTTTTGTGCAGAACAGACCAAATTAGTTTATCAATGGCCAATTTTCCAAAATTCACTCTGGGTTGAGAGAAACACAAGGTTCTCTAAAGGCGATTTTCTCATATTTGTTGTTGTGGTCGTTTTCCAATTTTCCCTAATTGCAATAATACCAGATTCAACTTGTTCTAGTTGAATCATGATGGAAAGATTTTTCAGATCTAATCTTATTTATTGATATTTTGTAATCAATCCAAAATTGTAAGTGGAAATCATTCTGTAATCAATTTAGTTGTAATTTCCCTTTGCTCTCTATGTATTTAAATGAAAAGCAGAGATCAAAGAGAGAGAATGGACAATTATTGAATTAAAGGCAGAGGTCAGAGTTGTATTGTATCTATTTATAATTTTTAATGAAATGAGATATCAGTGAAATTTCATAATTTTCTACTTGTAATCTGATCTGAATTATTTTTCAAGGCAAAATTGACTTTTGGGCAGTCGGGCCATCTGCCTTGGACAAGGTGTTACCTTGAACATGTAAAGTATTTTAGTTGTGTGTGTTTTTTCTTTTTCATTAATTGTTGTTTCTTTGAATTTCAATTCGTTTTCCTTAAAGTATTTTATTATTATTATTATTTTTTTTATTTTTTTTTTTATTTTTTTATGTTTAAGTAATTTGTTGATTGCTACATTTTCCAGATTTGTTGTTTCCTGCAATTTCTAGATTTCATTTAATTTATTGCTCTAGATAAGCATCTAAACTCTATTGGGTACAATACGTTAGATTTCCAATTCAGCAAAGTGTGGTTTAATTTAGTATTGATTCAAGTCGTATGATTAGCATAATTATTTTTCCTGTCATTTACTTTCTTCTTTTTAAATTTAGCATTGTTATTCAAGTCTTACATTTTATTTCTTGTTGAATGAGCTTGATAGTGTAGAACGCAATCATGTAGAACCAATATTAGTTGTTGGTAGCTCCTTGCACATATCTTGTTGATTGCCCTGAAATAAAAATATGCTCCTTGGGTTGATAATTAATGTCTAGGTGATTAGTTATTTTTATTAAGCAGCGTCGTTGTTGGGGAGGTTGTAAAAATAGTGCTACCATACTAATGATTGGTTGTAGATGGATACCTGATTTCGTGAGGGTTGGATATTGAAGATGGAAGGTAAGACCCTACGCACACATCCCGGGGAACCAATGATGGATCTACCCTCAGTAGTCAGGCTTAGGTCATATAACATGCATGATTCAAAATACGAACATTTGAGGTAGGAACTTGATTTTTTTTATCATTTCACTTAAGTGGCGATGTAAGCATCACCCATTCCACTAACCAATTGACAGGAACATTTGAAGGAGGAGCCTCAAAGTAGCACATGAAGAACATCTTCTATTTTTGGGAATAAATAACACACGCTGCTACTTTTGAATTCCCTATCAGAGATCTAGGAGGAGTGACATAAATGCACATCATTCCCCCATTTGCTCTACCAAATTTTCATGGTTTGGAAAACAAAGACCCTGATATATTTTTATTTGAGTTTGAAGTACTTTGTAGAGGATATGATTATTGTACTAATGATCAAAGGTTCAAAGTGTTTCCTCTCACTCTAAAAGGATCATCTCTTCAATGGTTTATGAGCCTTGGTGGGAACTACATCCAAACGTGGGAAGACATGAGGAATGTATTCTTGAAGAAGTACCAAGACTATTACAAGGCCAGTGAAGATATTTTCAGTATAATACAAGGGGAAGATGAAAGTTTGGAGGACTATGTGGAGCGATTTCGATACAACCTTCAAAAATCAAAGCATAAACAATTGACAAAAGAGATCTTGAAAATAGTCATACTCGATGGAATCAAAGATGAATTTCAAGGACTCTTAAATCTGTTGGGAAAAGGTGATGTTTTTCAATTACCGTAAGATGATATTTTTGAATTATGCACAAGGTATTCAAGAATATACAAGGCTAGTAAGAGTTCTAAAGAAATTTCTTCTCAATTTTTGAAATCTGATGTAAGACTAGGAGTTACAGGAGTTGAAATTAATGATTTATTTGAATATTTTAAAATTGATATTATCAACTCTCTAATTTCACAATTGGATATTTTGTAGGTTAAGAAAATCCAAGAAGAATTTTAAGAAGTGTTTTTCCCTCAGTGTCAAAAGAAACATCCCATAGATAACTGCTCTTTCTTATCTAGGATGGAAGTAACATACCAAAGAGATGGAGAAGCTGCAACAATTTCACAACCATGGAAATCGTGGCCTACATGTATGGTTCAAAACACTTTCTCTCCATTTTCTTGCATAATCCATCATGAAATACTCCTATATTAAGGCATCCATGTCAACCTCAGTATAACCCCTACCAATCTTGTCCACAAGTTTGGCATGACTCATCTTATGATTACTTAACTACTCTCCCTCATCTTGTAGCACAAACATATCATCCATACTCTTCACCATCTCTTCAAGAACATCTTGCTTGCCTATCAAGATCGGTCACACAACCCAATCAACTACATCATCAAAATCCTCCACGCCCTACACAAACGATTGTTCAACCCATCCCACACCTTCACAACAATAAACCAATACAACATGCTTACAATGTTGAACTGCAAAATTTACCCACTTTTCCCACCCATTCTATTTCAACTGCACCACTACAAGAAACTATTATTAGGTATGGGAAGGCTTCAAATCCAAAAATTGTAGATGTCATGGAAGAACTTCATGGTATGAAAACCATGAGAAATCAAGAGAGTCAACGCTATATTGAATATTGGTTTCACTCCATCTTTTGTTTGCAACATCACTCCATACTGCAACAATTTTTGGCACCATCTTTTCAAGGGAACTTGGTCTCTCCTACACTGGTATTTATTAATGTGTATTTTTCTAATTTGGGTAAGGCCTTGTTTTGAAAATGGCTGCATTGGAAGTACTCTTATACATAGAGATATTTCATCTTTTTCAAATAGAGTAGGTTAGTGTAGAAAATAAAATAAATAAGTACATAAATAACTAAATTTCTTTATATGTAAAAAGAGTTTTGTTTGCTACAATATATTATGTAAATAAATATCGGTGATAAATTTTTGAATTTATTTGTGTATGTAGACATATTCTATTAAAAATCATATTTCTTCAAACATGCATGACCATGCTGGCAAAAAAAAATGGTTTATTTATCATATTTTATGGCATGTGGACATGGTAAAATTACTAAAAACATAGTCGGGACAGTCATGTTTTGAGGGACCAAATGGCATATTTTTAAAACATATCTCTATCCTAAGTAGCCCTTGATGTTTACTTTCTAATCCAATACGAATCAATGAATTTGAATCTCAAACGAAAAAGTTATGACCAAAACATTGACAGGGTGTCTATTAAGCAGCTCACTAACAGAGTTGGGACAATAAGTTTTTAGAGACATAAATGACTGTATTTTGCAAACCTGTTTTTATGGTATATTCCCCTATGAATCTAGTTCACAAGGCAATTTGAATCACTTGATTTTGATATCGTATGAAAAAAGTTATGACCAAAATATTGTTTGCCTATCGTAAATCAACACTCTTCAACTCTGTTTTTTGGTTGCTCCTTGACACATTTGACCCATCAATTATTCTTGTATTCATTTTATTTTTTATTTTTTTTCGAGATATATAAATTAATATTCTTTAATATCCAATTTGAATTAGTTCAATCTGTTATGAAAAGAAAGAGTTACACTCAAAATATGGACTATTGGTATAAGCTAGGAAATAGAAAACAACTCTCTTATGCAAGTCGTTATGAGCATGCTTGACATATAATTACATGGAATTTTTAAAACCTGTTTCTCTTCGAGATATATCTCTAAAGTCACTTTCGTTTGGCTTTGGAATCACTCAAATCAGACAAAAAATAAAAATAAAAAGGTTATGATTAAAACATTATTGATTAATATGATTGGCCACTGCTCTCCCACAGGTAACAAATGCATTATATTTATCTTTCCGTGGATTTATTTTATGGAATAACTTATTGTTTTCATATGTCTTGGATTAGTAGAATCCAATCACCTCTCTTCTTCCATGATTTCATGTTTGATTGCAAGTAGATGCTTGTTTTTCTGCATGTCCTAGGAGAATAAAGAAGGTCAATTTATGAACGATTGATTCTTGAAGGCAATGCTAATGAAATAAGGGAATTTCATCCAAGCATATATTAAAAAAATTAATATCATGTGGTGTTGAGTCTTTCTAAGTGCCATGATCTAAAAAAAATTGGATTGTAAGAGCTCATTGGAAAATAGTTACCGTTATTGCCCACCAACACGAAGAAAACAACACGAAGACTTTTTCATTACTTAACATATTCATAACAGGAGAAATGAAGAATTGATTTCCATTTGAAGATCCAAGTCATTTTTGCCAATTATTTTTCCAAAAGATCTTTTTTTTCTTTCCATTCATTTACCATTGACAAATTTTCATTCTTGGAAAAAGATTGATGTTCCCTTAGGAAACAACATTGTTGCACCCGAAATCACAACAATTGTAATTTAAGTTATTTATTTATTTATTGTTTTTCAATCAAGTGTTGTTTCTTTTATGATTCTCTTATGTTTTTATGTTTCAGATGTTGTTTACTTCAAAGTCACAACTTTTATTCATTCATAAAAATAAAATAAGGAAGTGCGTAAGTTTCATTTTGTTGTCCCACACCTATCTATTTGTTCCCTAGTCTCATCAAGTATATGGTTGCTTCATATCTAATATTAACTCTCTTATGATATGTCTTGTTGGGAATTATTTACTCTTAATTCCTCATTATTTTGCAAAGTGACTATGATTGTTGGATGACTAATCATTTTCCATGTCACCTTGCTAGGATCGCCCATTGAGTTAGTTTTTAGGAGGGATTGTCACAATCATGCTTGATACTTCATGTCCACAAGCTTAAAATGGTATGGGTAGTTTCGAGGTTGTAACATGCAACAATGGTATTGTTGGATGGATAAATCTCAAATCATAATTGTTGCTACCTTAGCTATAGTTGTTGTTTCCTAAGTCACAATTGTTGTTCCCTCAACCACAACTATTGTTTCCTGACTCACAGTTGTTGCTACCTTAGTCACAATTGTTGTTTCTTGACTCACAATTATTGTTCCCTCAATCACATCTGTTGTTTCCTGACTCACAGTTGTTGTTCCCTCAGCCACAACTGTTGTTTCCTAAGTAAGAATTGTTGTTTCCTCAGTTACAATTGTTGTTTCCTAGGTCACAGTTATTGTTCCCTCAATTACAATTGTTGTTACCTCTACCACAACTATTGTTACCTATATCACAACTGTTGTTACCTAAGTCATGGTTGTTGTTACCTAAGTCACGGTCGTTGTTACCTCGGTCACAACTATTGTTATTAGCCAATTTTCATGCTTTTGTTCAATTTCTTAATTTGACATTTGTAGGTATTTTTCTTTTTTTTCTCCTTCGTGAATGGGAAATATTTTTAATGTTCTAAGTATTCTTTGACATAATGATTGGGTAGTCAATTTATCTTTGTTTATCTATAAATATAATCTTATTTTTAAGGGATAATTCTACAAAGATGATTTTATCATGCCAATTTTCAACTTTCTTAATTTTTCGGGTCCCTGATCTTGTAAAATTTATGATGATTACCACAAAATTGTACTTAAATATTTTCGTCACTATCTAACGAACTGTTCCTCAATCCCAAACTTAACAAAGCAAAATATATTTATCAACATTTATTTTAAGGTAATAGTTTTTGAGAAGCAAGATTAGTCAACTTGAAAATAGTTACTACAAAAAAAATTATGCCATCCTAGCTCTTAAGGAGGTGACCTGCCACCCCATCTATTAAGTAATATTTTGTTGATTAACAATAATCATAGTTGAATTTTTCATATTCAACTCGAGGATAGGTCTCAACACAAGCCGATCTACCATGATCATAGGTCATAGTAAAGTGACATTACCACTATTGGTCACCAAGCCAGGGTAATGGCTTTCGGTTGTAAAGTTGAAGGACAAGAGGTCTCATCACAAGCCGGTTTGTTCACTTTTGTTAGCTCCCGTGAATTGCATTATTATTAACTGGTTACCAAGCCAAAACAACAATCTTCAGTAGACATCTAAGTAAATCGAAATGATCTTGTAACTATGTATTTATTTTTAATAGATGGGACACTCGCTTCACAATGGGTTAAAAAGGCATACGTGTCGAGGCTATGGACGTTTGTTGGCAACAGTGGCGATGCCTATGCCATAGAAGTTATTTCAATATTATGATCTACTTGGTTACTTTGTTTTCTTAAAATTAATTGTTGATAAAGCCTAATGTCGCATATGTAAGGTTTGCTAGAACTCATGGTTCATGGGGTAATATTTAATCAGTTCTTAGATGATGATGGTTATGGTTTATATTTATTAATGAGTTCCAAATATTCACTTTACATGTCAAGGACGAAAATTTTAGAATAATTGAAATTTGACATTTTGTATCATCTAATCTATCATTCCTTTGTTTTACAAAGTTTCATATCTTTAACCAAAGTTAGTTGCTTTACCCAATCAATCGTCATTTATTCGTAGCTTAACAACACTACAATTATTTTGGGGTAGAATAAAGAGGCCTAATTATGATTGTGAACGTCAAGTAATTGGTCAGATCTTGAGAAGAAAAGACTGAGATAATTAATTCATTCCATGTATCGCCATTTGTGTGCCCATAACAACCAAAGCTAATGGGTCTAGGGAATGCATCTTTTTCTCATAATTTTTCCTTGATTTTATATTACCTTTTTTATCCATTATTATCCCATGAAATTCACAACATGATTATGTCACTTTTATTTATGGCAGGGAAACTAATCAGTTTGGGGGAAGGAAACTCTGCTACACTTTATGATTGTTTTCTTTCAGCTTGCATGGTTTCCACCTTCTGCATCACTTTCAACATCAACTCAGCCTACATCAACTTCAACAAATATCAATCCATCCATGTCATTCCATGATTTCACAAAAGTAAAACTTGAGGTAAAATAACATAAGTTTTTGATTTATTAAAAGTTTAGGAGAATGACATGAAAAACCACTGAGCATTATTCACTCATATTTTCAAATCATTATTTACACTTCTTTACCATTTCCCATTTTTTTAAAAGACATAAAATATTTCAGTTTGGGGGAATGTATTTTTCATTAATTTAGTTATCATGACCATGTCATCAATATTGTTTATCATCCATCCTTATCCATATTCATTCTCAAAACCTCCCTTATTTCATGTTGTTATACACCAAGCAAAGATTTCAACAACGATTATAGCAACCACCTCAATTTGTTTTCTAATATAGCATGAGGGCATGCTAATTCTCTAGTTTGGGGGAGGAGTTGCTATGCATGATGATTGTTTTCTCCTTTTTGTCCTCATCTAAGACACATAAAATCATTTTTATACAATGCAGAAATTGATTGGCGTATATCTTTAAAACCATGAAATGGATTCTTGTGATTTTCGGACAATAAGAAAGTATCATTTAAATGAACAAACCCATAAAATTTCAAGCTAAACCAATTTGTAAAATTCTAGAAATTATGAACTGTTACCTACAAAAATTTTGCTAATATTTTGAAATTTGTGCATCAGATTGATTTGATTTTCAATGTGTAGAAGAATTATGGTTATAGGAATAAACCTGAAATTTTTTAGGAAAAACTGATTTATAGTTTTTGAGAAATTAAACATCACCTACAACCATTTTGCTTATATCTTAGGATTTGTGCATTAGATAGCTTTGATTTCGTAGTGGAGAAGCATTAATATAGTAGAATTTTGATTGCAAAATTTCAATGAAATCTAATTTATAGTTTTTGAGAAAATGATTAATGAAGTTTGTTGTTACTTGTATCATATTTTGTTGCAACTTCATATACATATTATTGAAAGTTAGTATGCGAATTGTTACAACTTCACCAACATTGCTAGAATTGAAAAACCACTATTTTGAAGAGGCTTTTGGGGAATAATTCTTATGTTCCATCAATATCATGAGTTGGGGTGAGCGTTTTAATTAATTTATTACAACTTGGTTAATATAGAGACATTGGGTTGCATGAGGACATGCAACTGTTCGGTTTGGGGGCAGGGGTGGGTGATGTTGGGCCACTAAATTATCATTATTATTACCATTTTTTGACACATATTTCATCAATTTCTACCATTCTTTATCATGTCATTTATCATAATTTATCATATAATTCAATTTTATAATTATGTATGTTTTGTGGGTAAAAAATATTTGTTCTCCTTTATTTTTAATAAATTGAAGATTATTAAGTATGTTTTTTCCAATGATGGTTTATTAATGAATTTGTTATAACATCACTCATGATTTTAGCCTCCAATATCTCTTTCGAATTGTAAATTTGATCTTCAACTCATAGTCTAATATACCAACTAAGAAATTTGTTGGGATAAAAAGTGACAGTTTTGTGTTGGACTTTTTAGGCAAATGAAGATGAATCTTGAAAATTTGAGACATGGGTTTTGTGCAGAATGGATTAAATTAGTTTCCTAATGAGCAATTTTCCAAAATTTGGTATGGATTGAGAGAAACACAAAGTTCTATGAAGGTGATTTTCTCAGATTTACTGTTGTGGTAGTTTTCCAATTTTCCTTAATAGCAATCCCTGATTCGACTTGTTCTAACTGAATCATGATGGAGGGATCTTTCAAATCTGATCTTGTTTATTGATATTCTTTAATCAATCTAAAATTGTAAGTGAAAATCATTTTTTAACAATTTAGTTGTAATTTCCCTCTACTCTCTGTGTATTTAAATGAAAACAAAGATTCAAGAGAGAGAATGGACAATTATTGAATTAGAGGTAGAGCTCAGAGTTGTATTGTATCTATTTCTAATTTTTAATTAAAGGTGCTATCAGTGAAATTTCATAATTATCTATTTGTAACCTGATATGAATTATTTTTCAAGGCGGAACTGACTCTTGGGCAATTGGGCCTACTACCTTGGACAAGTTGTTGCCTTGAACATGTAAAGTAGTTTAGTTATGTGTGTGTTTTTTTCATTAATTGTTGTTTCTTTGAATTTCAATTGTTGTTCCTTAAAGTAAATTTCCTTTTTTTAGTTTTATTCTAAGTAATTTGTTGGTTGCTACATTTTCCAGATTTGTTTTTTCTTGCGATTTCTAGATTTTATTTAATTTACCACTCTAAATAAGCATTTGAACTCTGTTGGGTGCAATAGGTTAAATTTCCAATTTAGCAAGGTCTAGTTTAACTTAGTATTGATTCAAGTCGTATGATTAGCATAATTCTTTTTCTTGTGATTTAATTTTTGCTTTTTAAATTTAGCATTCTTATTCAAGGCTTACATTTTATTTCTTGTTGAATGAATTTGATAGTGTAGAACACAATCATGTAGAACCAATATTAGTTGTTGGTAGTTGCTTGCATATATATTTCGGATTGCCTTCAAATAAAAATATGATTTTTGGACTGATAATTAATGTCTAAGTGATTAGTTGTTTTTATTAAGCAATTAATTTCCCCAACACTCTCCCTCTCCAAGTTCCCCTCACTCAACACTTCATGGAGCCCAACCTCCTAGTCTAGGGATGCAAGAGCTAGTAAAAAGTGTGGAAAGGGACTCCAAGAATTTGGGGTCGTTAAACATTACAGGGAAGGAGTGTGCCACTACCAGCGAAGAAATTGGTGTTGTCAAGCTAAGGGAGGATACTATGCAACTCGCTACTAATACTACAGCTGACTTTAGAGGAATGACAATTGTACAGGAAAGACCTCCCTGGCTACTAGAAGGTTAGGGAAACCCCTTTTGTTAGCCTCAAACCAAGAAAGAAACCACCAAACTCCTTTGGTATTTTTGCATGTTTTTTCTGTTTTATTTGTTAAATTTTGGCCACAAGACACTCAGGCAGACAATCTGGTTTCCCACTCATGGGCAGATGGTCCTTCCTTGGCTTAGCTCTGTGCAAGATTTAATTTTGCCAAGATCTATTTTTTGAATATGTTAACGTCAGACAAAACTTGCAAACGTACATACATATAAACTCTAAAAATTTCTAGTAATATAATACATTCTAACTTAAAAAGAAACACACTAGCTCTATCATTTCTTATAAATCAATTAAATTAAATTGTTAAATTAACGTGACTAAAAAATAACTTAATTAATAACACATAATGCGAAACTATATAAACTAAATAAATCTTAATTAAAATATTAACATTATTAATAATAACAAATAATTCTAAATTATATTACTCACTATATGGTCGAAAGGAAATAAGTGATTTTATCAATCAAATCTCGTCCATTATAATTCTTTCAAGATCCAATCAATGACATAAAAAACAAATTTAATATCAATAAAATTGATAATTTATGGTCTTATTACGAAGTGAAGGAAAAAAATAGTTTTAAAATATATAAATCAAGTACATTAAAATTATGTCATTTATGGCGAACATTAAAAGAAAATGATTATATATAATGGATGTGTGTATTTATTCTAACCTAAAAATTATTAAGTAGGAAAGCAAATCAATTTATTGTAATGGTAAATCATTTGAAAAAAAATATTATTAAGTTGAAAGTAAATTAATTTATTGTAGTTTTAAAGCATTTTTAAAGTGAAATTTGAAAAAGATTTGCATTTTTATAAATTTGATTTATCTCTATAAATAATTAATATAGAGTTTAGTTAAATTTAGTTCGATTTTAATTATGGAAAATAACATAAAATTTTAAAATAATATGTTTTAAATGAATTCTAAAATTTAGAGAATATAATAATCTAGAGAGTATTGTGAATAATAAAGTTTTTATAATATCTAAGAAATAATTGAGTTATATATGTTAATTGAGATTGTTCCAAATAATCGTTAAAATAATTGTTATCTTCAACAATTTATTATACATTTAAAAAAAACAAAGACTATAACTTATTATAACTATAAAATAATTTAAAAAATATTTTTAAAACTATTTTATCTTATAATTTTTTTATTTATTTTTATTATATCATAAACGCGTAGTTTAACAAGGTAGAGGAGTTGCTCGGAAAGTTATGGAAATTCCGATCATTTTTAATGAAAATCCGGCAAGGATTTTTGTAAATCCAAGTTATAGTTGTTAAACTTCAAAATTTTAGGTGTCCTAGATGTTTTTGATGGTGTTGAATCCATTTCCACCATCAAAAACACAATTCAAACACTGCCTCTCAAAGATTTTTTGAAATTTTTTTGCCCAGATTCTGGCCACTTTTTGCCCAGATTCTGGCCACTTTTGGCCGTCCGAGCAATTCCTCGACCTCGTTAAATGACTCCATAATAAATAATATTTCTTGATATATTTCATATTAGCAAATTAAATTACTTTAAAAATAATAATTGGTAAACAAATGGGTTAAAATACAAATATTATAATTCTATTTACCTATAGAACAAAACTACCCATTTGTTTGAATTCTTTTAAAATTTGTTTAATGACTCTTAACTAAATAAGGCAATTCTAACTAAGACAATTCTAATTAATGTAAACATATTTTTTTTAAAATGAAATTTAAGTAATCATGCTAAGTTTGGTTATTTTCATTTCACATTTTAAAAAAAATAAAAATTAAATGAATATTTAATTTTTTTTAATAATCATTTTCATATTTGTAAAAAGATGTAAAGGGCAAAGTAATAAAGATAAGGTACTATTTGTTTGTATTTTATACATGCTCCTCATAAGTAAAAACAATATTTTGATCTTTCTGGTCATAATTGAATGATAATTATTTATCTATCTTCTTTTATTATTATTATTATATTTCAATATGTATGAATCAATTGAACTATATAATGCAATTATTTTGTGTGTTTATTTTAGAATACAGAGATAGAGTAGTAAAGATGGAGTATCATTTAGTAGAACGTTTATATATTCTACATTAAGAAACATGTGGTTTTTATCATTATAGTTGTGTAGTAATTATTTAACAATCTTTTATACTATTATCTTTTCAAGGAGAAAAATGACAATTCTTCATTGAAACACCATGGCATTCTATTTACATGAATCAATGGAATTACCTAATGCAAATATTCCTTATGTACAATCTAGAATGCAATTCATTAATCCAATACAAAATGAAACTTACAAGGTGGCCTAAAATTACGTTGAGCTCTTGGCTTTGATGATGCCTTGTGCTTAGCATCATGCACCCCACACTAGTGCATTGATGTTAAGGCAAGGCAAAAGCTATTATGGAAGCTTGCAAGCTTTATGGGGCATTAATTCCTCTCTAAGGAACATAGCATGTTAGTTTTATGAGTTGGTTTTTCTACTCTTGTATGTCATGCAACTTGCTTTCCCTCCATCTAGTCAATTCTCCAATTTGTAAGCTTGCACCTTCCCATGTTTCCACTCTATTATTGGGTCTCTTTGCTTCGTGCCCCTCTATCATTCCATGGTCCCATGCTCAAGCCATTGGGGATGACTTCCTCTGCATTAGACCCTAGCGAAGTCTATCACTCTCGACACCACATGCTCCTTCCATAGTGAAGTATCCCTCGCACATCATAAAAGGTTTAGGCTTTTAGAAGCTAAGCTTAAAAAAAGAGAGCTCTACTACACATTTAGGATAACAAAGATCATACAAAGAAATTAATTCTTAATGTGTGTTGTATTCGCACTTGCGACACAAAAAATTTCATAGTTTTGGAATTATATGGCATATAAAATATTTTTTATTCATGCACTCATAGGTTAGGAGAAAGAACAATTGGAGCTCCAAGTGAGGTTCGACTATTTGGAAAAGTAGGGTAAGAGCCTTCTCACTCTTTGTATTGATTAACAAAGAAACATGACAATGTTTTGGCCCCTACAACATCGATAAGATCTCAAAAGCACCCCATCAACCTCTTAGCTCGTGACTCTCCCAAACTAATACCTCAAAATTCCAAGTGACAGAGATTTGGCTCTTACTCCTTCAAGCCTTGGTAATATTTTTTAGGTTTACTATTCAAGGTCTAATAGCATACTAAATTTAAATTAGAATTTTGTGCATGTTTAGTGTTCTATTTTGTCTATATTTTTCTTCAAATTTTATACAAGTCTAAACTTAATAGTGTCAAACTTTTATTATCTTGGCTTCCCTCGAGGCAAGCTCACAACTTATTAGTTTTATAGCCATAGCTCTATCGATTTTTCTCTCTACATATAAAACAATAGAGCAAGTTTTACAACTTTCATGTGTCATATGTGTATGTTTAATTTCTATTATTGAAATATAAATATATATTACCAACTAAATGCAAATCTCCATTAAAGCAAGTTAATGGCATATCATGCCAAATGACCTAACTAATGATCAAAACCTCACATATATGGGTCTATCTTAAGGTTTTAAACTTAGTTTACTACAACAGTTTGTGTTTCATTTTATTTTAAACATCACACCACTCATTTTGTAACCATTGTGCTTTACAAATTGTCGATAAAATAGTAAATATTCTTTGTGGACTCACTTAGTTACTCATTTTTCATCAATATTACTTGAAATTAGTATTTTCATTCACTTATGGGTAGCATTTCAACACATAACACATCCTAAGCATGTCCTCGAGTGAGACAATGCAATAATTAATGAAAACTTGTGGTTCTAAATAAGAATGCCATACATGTTATAGGCATGCCCTAAAGCCTTAATGATGGTACTACATAGAATTAAAGTTTTTGTCATGATTTCGATGGTACATATAAATTCACATCTAAAATCTATGTAACATCTCTTTGGTCAGTCGCTAGTATGATATTACATCTTCTTTGTTGTCATACTCTTGCTCAATCTTAAACACCACTTGTTTGCTATGGAAAATAAGTATGAATAATTGTAACAACATTTTCGATAAAAATAACATAAAATAAAAATCCCGTCGACGCATTTCGGACCAACCAGTGTGGTTCATTTTCAAGACAAGATGAGGAATCAGATCTAGGAAATGGAATAAATAGATGATGAGAGCAGCTAACTAGCCGTTAGAAATAACAACTAGTTTGACTAAAAAATTGAAATAACTAATTAAGCCTTTGACCCCAAACTAGCTGTTATTTCTAATGGCTAGTTAGTTGCTCTCATCATCTATTTATTCCATTTCCTAGATATGATTCCTCATCTTGTCTTGAAGATGAACCACACTGGTTGGTTCGAAACACGTCGACGACATTTTTATTTTATGTGATTTTTACCAAAAATGCTGTTACAATTAATATGGATCACGAAAGTCTAAATTCTACAAGTATGAATAATGTGGACAAAAATTGAGCACTATCACATTGATTAACACATATCTAAAGTGAAGTTCAAGTTAGGAATACCTGCATTTATAACAATGGTTTTTTCATTAAAGTTGACTTAGAGTTAGTGTTATGTAATGATATTTCCTCATTTCTGAGATTTATATATGGCATAGTTCATGTCCAAAAACTAATTTACATGTCATCTCTTGATTACGATAATGCGTGATGATAAATGAGATTGAGGCGTTGTAGTTTCTAAGCATATTTTGGCATATAAGCGTCATATCAAATCTATGGTGGCATTTCCATCATTGCCCATGTCATGGTTCTATGGTAAAATTGGTTATTTATGATGTTGATGAATGCCCCTTCAATTAATCATTGCTTACAACATTTGGAATTCCTTAAGTTCTACCATCCTAAAACAAAAGTAGCATGTTTGACACATGTGATTGGGCTCATGATCTTGTTTGCAAATCTAAGTAGTGATATTTCCTCATTCTAATCTAAGTTAATGCTCATGTAACAATGCCACTCCTTTTTAACTTTTACTATCATAAAATAGATCATTCATATTAGGTTGTCATACGTATGATGAATAATGACACATGAATTCACCTTTTCGATCCATTGTGCCATCAATTTCTATCTCTCCTTTGATGCAAATTGAGCACTTGTAAATGGTCTACCGAGTAATATTTTATTTCCATGCATAAATTTAAATAAACATTTTTCGCTCAAGTAAATACATGTCACACTTGTTCATAATTGATATACATCGTTCACAAATAATTGAAGATTACTTTACTTACTCTAGATTGAATAGTGCCATTGATGAAGTCACACTATCAAGCCAAGCTAGAAGAACCTCCCTTCTTACTACATAATCTAGCTTAGTTTGACCCATAGGAAAAGTCTCCTTTGGTTAGGAAGCCCCTTCCTTAGTCTTAAAGTGAGAAGTAAGGCCATCGAGGTGGCAAGTGGGTGCCTTGCTCGATAGTTGCTCCTTGGCTCCCATAGTAAGGTATGTTTCTGAAGCAAACAAATTTCCTTCTGTAAATTAATTACTCCAAAAGACTTGGAATATCAAGATATCCATGAGGATACAAATATTATATATTAAATGTGTGAATATGAATAAAAATTATAATGATGATTTACAAATGAGAACGAGAGGTTTGCTTATATATCAGGCAAGTGTCTCTTCATGAAGAGTCATGTCCTATTTAGACATGCTGCTTCAACCTAATTACTAGTTTAACTAATCATTATTTATGCTTATTATCGTTTACATTATTTATATATATTTTATTTGTTACATTGCCTCCTTCCTCAAAAAGCTTTGTCCTTAAAGCTTGTCGATGAAAAAGGCTTGATCTCTTTTTCAGATTCGAAAGTCTTTCTGTCTCAGAATAGTCATCCTTGTCGATACAAGTTGATATGATCTTCTTAGTGACAAAAAAAATTGTCGCACTGAGAAGGGATCAAACCATCCCAGATTAATCTTCTGTGGAATATTCTGATCACTGGAATTTTGTAATGACTTGTCAACATAAGGCGAGATTGAATTTATGTCATTATTCTCTGAAACACCAATTTGTTGTTTCTGATCTGAATGGTTTGGATATGTAGCATGATTGGTTCGTCTATTCTCACGATTCGGATGCCGATATGGAACTTTACTTTCCCTTATTGGGCATGTGGCAATTTTTAGATTTTCTTCTGGCGAAGACGTTGTTGAGTTGGTTATGGAACGTTCTCTTGGGAAGTTCATTGTCTGAACTGCAACATCCAAGCGCGTCTTTTCTTCAACTAACTTGTCTTCTTGAGTAGCCATATTCATTGTCGATATTTCTTCTTGAATGAATTGTTCCAACTTGCCTTTTAATGCTTTCTTATCCACCTTAAGTTTCTTAATTTGATTGAGTAGACTTTGATTATGGATTCTGAGACGTAAAAGTTTTTTGGTTTCTGATTCATCAATATTAGTTTCAGTGTTTTGGATTTTAAATTTTTCATTTTTTAGATCTCTGATTTGTTCTAATAAATTTTTATTAAGGTTCTTTAAATGCATGGTTTCCTCTTATTGTTCTGATAAGTGCTTCTTGAATTCTTTCTTTGTGACCTTAGTCTTCTTCACTTGCGCAAGTAATTTTTCGATGTGGTCCTTGAGACGAGAATTTTCTTCGTCCTTTTTCATTATTTTTTTGTGATGGATATCCACAAATTCAACATATTGTCGCTTAAGTATTGTGATTTCTTGTTTTACCTCTCTTTGGAATTGTTTTTGTTCATTACTTGGAAATTCGATTTTTTTTTTTTGCTTAAATATGTGTATTATTATTATTATTATTATTTTTCTTTTAAATTATCTTTAAGTTTATAAAGTAACTATTATACTTTATATGACTCAACCAATTTATGCAAAGTTGAACTGTGCGTATGATATACTCTCGCGGCATTTGATTGGGCCACGTTAGTGAATAGTCACGTGACGAATGGTTTGACCGTTGACCCTTTGATATTTGTTCACAATGGCAAGGGTTTCGATGACGTGGAGCACAGTGAGGTGTGGGATGGTACACTATGCAGCGTGGGTGCAGTCACGGGTTGAGGCAGTGGGATGGAAACAAATGATGACAGGGTGAGCGTAGAGCATGACAGCGTGGTGTGGCTGCCGAATAGTGGTAGCGTAGAGCGTGAGGTGAATGGAGATAGAATGGTGATAGCGTAGAGCGTGAGGTGAATGGAGACAAAACGGTGATAGCGTAGAGCGTGGATCGTGGGTGGCAGTGGACAGTGAAGAGTTGAGGGAAGCGAGGAGTTGAGGGTTGTGGGCAGTGGAACAACAATGAATTGAGGCTTTGATATGCAAGAATATGATTGTGTTAGACAATGAAGGGGAGTGGCGGATGACAATTGGTACACAGAAAACCTGTACGCAAGAATATGTTTGTGTCGGACGTCGAAGGGGAGTGGTGATTTTTTTTTTTTTAATAAATAATCTTTATTATTATTTTTGTTATATATATATAATTCTTCAAAACGCTTTTAATCCAAATTCCTATTATCCTTAATATTTCAAAACTCCCTTGTATTCTTTTTATATAATTCTACTTACGCTTTTTTCCTTTTGTATTTTAAAAAGAATATTTAAATATTGTTTCAATTGACTTCTTTTAAATATCTTTTTTTTTTTTTTTTTCCTCGGTAAAAGCTATTTCTATTAACTGGTAAACATGATAATATTATATGAGGGAGCGGCTGCAGGAGCCCGCACTTCGAATACTTTACAAAATTTCCCCATTACAGAAGAGCTGGGGAATCTCACCAAAACTAACAACCAATTCAACAAAACTAACAGCCAAATCAATTGGCGTTACAAACATACTGAGAGAGAAAGAACTGAAGATAAGCATATGACCCGAGCTAAGAACCCTGGACCGAGACCCGACCATATGCCACGGCAAGTAGAAACTCAAAACTGGGCATTGCTTCCAAAGCAGCCTCCCAAGAACCAAAAAGAGCGACCTCAAGAACCACCTGTTCATTTTTCCTCTTCCCCCTGCGTCTCCTCGGCCTGTTGACACGCGTCGTCCTGGCTGAGCACTTCTTTTTCATCCAACACGTTGCCCTCCTGTGTCCTGTTGGTGGTGCCAGCGTCGGTATCCAAAATCAAATTGACACAGTCAACCAGGGGAGGAATTAGGGGAGGCGAATCAACCTGGATAATTGGTTCAGCTTCCTTCTTGGCAGCCATGGCAATTTTGGCAGAAGAACGCTCACTGTTGTGGGAGGAATTGGGGTCAATGCAGGAGATAGGAGGCACCTGGTTAATTTCCTCAGACATTAGGATGGTTATCTGGGCTGAAATCAGAGGGCGGTTCAGATTGCTTTGAAATTTAAAATGTGTGGATTGAAAGGCACTGTTTGGAATCGGATGGCGAGTGGGATTGCTGGCAGGAGGGTCCTCAGGGGAGGAAGTGAGGTTAATGGTAGTGAGCAGCGGGGTGGGCTGAGGGCGAGCGGAGGGACGTTTACTGCTACCAGGGCTTTCCCCGGAGCTAGAGCGTTTCCCTGTTCATTTCATGGTGCTAACTATTACTGAAACCTTAACCGAACCAGTGCAGAACCCAGAATTATGCCTTAGAGAGACCGAGGGCACCGAACCGAATCGAAAAGCAGAAAAAAATACAATAGAAACTCGAAACCGAGAGACAGAGCCGGTATAGCAAATATAACAGCGAATGGACTACTTACCCCAGGCCGCCGAAGGAGTTCCAGAGCGCAGAACACAGGTAGAGTGAAAGGGCTGCAAATTCGAGCCAGAACCAGCTCGAATTTCCCCTCTGAGGCTAGACTCCCTCTCGGCTTCACGCTCAGTTCTCAGAACGAACCGAACAGCATAATCCTTAACCAACTGCATAGTGGAATGATCACCGGGTGTCTCTAGGTAAATAACACTCCGCAGGCTGCGTTGGGCTTCGGCCTCCATTAATGGCTCTGTCCTGCACCGTCCCTTGTCCATTAAAACATTCCTCCCGCCTCCGTTCGTAGCCTGGGGCTCCACGCTGCAGAGCAGGTGGCGACACTGTGGGAATTATCTCTGCATGAATGCCATTTAAGGCAGGAAGATCACCCGGATCCAGGATTCTTTTAAATATCTTATTGTCCTTTGTATTTATTTTTTAAATTTCATATAACTCGTTAAACTTTAATTCAACTTCACTTTAACGTAAACTCTTAACTGATATTTTCTCCTTATGTAACCTTTTATAATAATACCTGCTTTGTACTTGTATATATTTTCAAGCAGTTGTCTATAATGCAACTTTTTGAAAGCCTTTCCGGTGGGTTTTTCCGGTCAAAATTCGGCAGCAATTTATTGGAATCACAAGTTTGATAGCTAGTTTCTGCACAATCAAAGCATCCCAGGGGTTTTTCAGGGTGCTGAATCCAAATATGCAGTTAAAAAACCATTTTAACTGCAACAAATCAAGATTTAACCTCAATTTCTTCCGCTGGATTCCGTCATCGGAATCTTCAAAAAGTCGCATTATAGACAACTCCTATTTTCAATAAGTTTATGACTTGAACTTTTCTTTAAATACCCCTTTATAATATAATACTTCTCTTTATATATCTTTTATTTATAATATTTCTTCTTTTTCTTTTTGAAAAGTTACAACTCTAGTGAAACGTGGTTATTCACCTTTGGCGTATATCATAAAATATATGTTCACTTATGTACTTTTGACTCTGACTTAGTTACTGGAGAATCCATAGTAAGAACCATTTTTTGCCAACGTTTCAAATCCCAACCGGGATCCATCATCAGGACCAATTGAATGCTTGATAGAAGAAGAGCTAATATGATAGATAAATAGCAAATTGGAGTGAAAATTAAGATGAAGGTCGGCTATCACTTTTTCTTTGATGAGAGGTCGGCCAATTTCATTTATTTCTTATTATTAT
>APFE031029154.1:187773-203400 GCA_000404065.3 Pinus taeda
AAAACAGTTACATCATTTTAAGACTGACAGAACCAGAGGCCAGATGTGGCACTTTGGAACAGGTGTGACAAAAAAGAACAACCCTCTCAGGGGCGCCAAATCAGAGATAAACAACCCACGCAGGGGCGCCATACCAAAAATGAACAGCCCTCGTAGGGGCGCCAAACCAAAACTAAACAGCCCTCGTAGGGGCGCCGGACCAAAACATTGCATCCCTCTCAGGGCACCAGCAGAACTTCAGCATAATCCCTCTCGGGGAAGACAGGTCCATCCCTGAGCCAACATAACATAAACAGACTATGAGCTAACATAACATGAACAGTAAGACCAAAACAAGACCTGAACAGCGATGGAGGTCGGGATTCCGAACAGATGGGCGGCTATTCGTCCGGCTCCTCCTCGACCACCCTACACCATCCATACTTCTCCACTTCCTCTGTAGTGGGAACGGTGTCCATGTTGACATTGTCCCCTTTGCTGGTCGACAGCTCCTGAGCCTGAGGAAGATTAGATACATTCTCTGGAGCATCCGCAGGTTTCTCCATGACATCCTTTGAGCTACTAACAGGATGCTTCCCCCAACTGTATTGAACATCGCCACCATCTGGAGAGTCTTCGAGGAAGAGAACCGACACATGGGCAGTGATTCGGGGTTTATTCAGAGAGCTGCTAAAGTTGAAAATGGCGGAACCGAAGGCAGGCGTGGAAGCCGGGTCAGAATCAGGAGCGCTTGAGTCCAAAAATTGGCCAGTCTGAAGGGGGATGGCCTCAGAGATTTGGTGGCAATAGCAATGGCAACAATGGGGTTGAGAAGCGTCAACTGGTGGACGCGAAGACCCGCTCCGAGCAGAACCTCGACGACTGAGCATTCGCTGTCGAGGCCTTACCATATTTGCAGGAACACCAGGGGTATGGAGCAGCATGGAATTGAATAACCGTCCAGGCTTAGGACTGCCCCGAACCGTCAGGGAAATGGCTCTGACAGCAAGAGCTATAGCCTGAAGAACCAGAGACCGAGCAAGAACCTGAACACAGAGCACCATGAACTGAGCGTGAACCGGCGCATAGAGAGCCAACCCACCACCTCTTTTAACATCCCCACCGCCACCTCGAATCCCGTCCGCCATTACTGCTCGCTCCATTCGAACCAGTGAGCCGGACAAAGCATTGAATTGCTTCTGAAGAATTCCAATCCTTTTATTCCTTGGCGGCCAGTGACATGTCGTCTCGCATGCTTGATCCTTGAGACAGCGCATGGCCTGCATGTGTCCTTCATTAAACGCGCGTCCTGTCCACCTTGTCACCCGCATCCGGGGAAGGAGTAGTTATTATTATAATTACTATTGTGAATGATTAATTAGGAACTAATTATAATTATAATTATTTTAAATTATTAAAGTTAGGTTACTAATTTATTTTAGATTCGAAAGGAGGGCTAAAACTAAGAAGAGTTGGTGACCTTAATCTCTCTAATTAGGGGAAGCCAACTTCCACTAATCTCCATCCCATTGTCTTTGTTGAGATTATGAGGGTGTTTGATAATTTCAAGAGCTTCTCTGATCTTTCGCTTATGATGTTGCTCCTTCCTAGTGATAATTGAAGCGCTTTCCAAACAGATGTGGTGCTTAGTTTTTGAGGAGTGTTATGCTAGGGCCGAAGTACGAGACCTTTCATTCTTAATATCAGCTCCATGTTCCTTTAGTCTAGTCTACAAGGAGCGACCTGTTTCACCAATGTAGCTTTTTCCACATGAGCAATCTATTTTATAGACTCCTTTAAGCTGATGTTTATCAATACTATCCTTGACGGATCTCATACCTTGCCTAATAGTTCCACGGGCAGAGAACTGCGTGCTTATGTCATTCTTCCTTAGGATTTTAGCAATCCTATCTGTAACTCCATGAATATAAGGTAGAAAAACCCTACCACACTGAGGTTGATCACGGGCCTTAGGTTCATGAGATAACATCCTTTTCTCGGCCTTCTTTATTGCTCTTTTAATCTCATATTCTTTGTAGCCTAGACCCTTAAAGGTTGACACTAAATGCTTCTTCTTCATTTATATGATCAACGTCACAAATTCGAAGGGCCGTGATAGCAAGAGTGTTTAGAACACCAAATTTTTGGGCTGGGTGATGGTGGGACTCAGCGTGGAGGTAGTTTTTTGTATGGGTTGACTTTCTAAAAAACTTATGCCCAAGGGAGCCATCATCTTTCCTGATGATGAGAATGTCTAAAAATGGGATGTTCATGTTTTCTTCAAGCTCCATAGTAAATTTAATTTCTGAAGAGATGGAATTTAGCTGAATAAAAAAATTTTCAAGCTCTGTTTTACCATGTGTCCATTTTATATTGGTATCATCGACGAATCGCTTCCACCATGCTGGCTTTAAGGGGTAAGAATCAAGGGCCTTCTTTTCAAAGTATTCCATGCATAAGTTGGCCACGATTGGTGAAAGGGGGGATCCCATTGCCACACCAGATGTCTGCTCATAATATACTCCTTGGAAGGTGAAAACAGTTGATCGCAGGCAGATTTCAACCAATCTTGTAGTTCCTGGATCAGTAACATCTTTTATAATTTGAATGGCTTTAGCAAGAGGAATCTTGGTGAATAAGGACACTACGTCAAAGCTAACAAGGATGTCATCACTTTCCATCTTCTCATTCTTAATAAGATTCACAAAGTCATGGGAGTCTTTGATGAAAGAATCAGTATTTATGACAAGGGGCTTAAGGATTTTTGCAACATACTTAGCGAGCTCATAGGTAGGGGATCCAATGGTATTAACAATAGGTCTAAGAGGAACTCCTTCTTTACGAATTTTGGGTAACCCATAAATCCTCGGGATGGTTTCACAAGAGGGGATCAATTTCTTTTTTAATTTATCCTCAAGGTTGGACTCCAAAATCGTCTTTTTCACTTCTTTCATAATCTTGGGGATGGGATTGCTGCTTAGTTTCTTATAGCTCCCACACCTGAGGTGTTCATTCATTTTGCAAACATAGTCTTCTTTATCCAAGATCACCGCTGCTCCTCCCTTATCTGCCTTAAGACCACAATTTTGTCATTGTTTCGTAGGGTTTTGAAGGCTCTTTATTCTTCTTTACTCAGACTATGCTACATATCATTTTTTCAATGGGAAGGTTTTTCGGAGCAATTGCAAATCCCAGACCTTTGCTGAGGATGTTCATGACTATAGGATCCAATTCCTGAGAGGACAAATTTACCACTTTCCTTTTTCATTTTGTTTCGGCAGTGTTAACTGAAGATCTTCCAACTTTCTCTAAACCTTTGTTAATTCTGTTTAAATCAGTGTTTTGTTCCATAGCGTATTGTCTAACAATTGATTGTTGTGGCCAATATTGCTGTAGCTGCTAATTTTTTTGCTGTCTGAATTTCCCATCGTATACCCATTCAACGTCGAGTTATCACTTAGGTTATGCTCATGCGCAGAATTTTCGTCGACGGCGCCCTGAGTATAATGATTAAGGCTCTGGTTATGCAAATTCATGTCTACCACCGTATACCCATTCGAGTTATCACAGTTAATTAACTGCCCAGAATTCCCTTCAACAACGCTTTACGTATCCTGGTTCTGCGTATTCATTTTTTGGTGCGATTTGACCGAGTCATCCCTATTGATTAAGTTCTGCGCAGCATTATAGATATGCGTATTTCTGTTTAGGTAATTCTGGGCAGCGTTATTGACATTATACGTATTGCTCTTCACTACATCATGTGCAAAACCTAATTCATCACCTGCGTTATGCATATTTTTGCTCAGGTAATTCTGGGCAGCGTTATGGACATTCTGCATATTGTTCTTCTTCAGGACTGTTGCGTTATGTGTATTGCTGCATGAATTGTCCTGCGTCCTTTCACCTGGGCTACCTTTGACTTGTGTATAGACTTGCAATGTTTTATCAACTGCGTTTCTGTCCACTGTGTCTGGTAAACCCTGCGTGAGTTTTTTGATGAATTCACTGTTTATTCTGCTGCCAGAACCACCTGCATTCTGTGTATGGTTACTGCTATGAACCGTGTTACCATTGTTGTCTAAACCAATGTTGCTATTGCCTCCTGCGTTGTGAGTGTTGTCTGATGGATTAATGTTCAGCGTTTCAACTTTATAATGCACTTTGTATAATAAATTGGACAATTTCTTCCCCTGTCATTTTTCAGTAATGTGTCCTTCATTAATGGCTTTCAGAGCGGCCCTGGCATCAATAATGGACCAGAGATCCTTGCTGATGATGCTGGCTAGTTTTAGGTGTGCAGAGAATGTTGAGCGTCCAAGATAATCCAGAGAGGCCCTGACCTTTTTAGTTTCTGCCCTTATTAGAGACATGCTTAGTTGAAAAAACGCCTTGCTATTATATCTGTTGTGTAACCTATGATTAATTTGTGCAAATTGGGATGAGATTATTGTCACGACAGTTCTTAAGAAAATGTAGGTCTGCAGCTCTTCTTGCTATCTTCGCTCTAGATTTTTCGAGTAAATTGATTTCACTCCAGGTATCCCCTCCGTATAGGGAAATGATTCTAGATTTTAGACCTCTGTAAAAAGTAAAACTTACCATTCACATAAAGAGATTTTATATTCTTTTTGTTTTTCTTTTACTTTTAAAATACCACGGGCAATTACCATCGGTTTTTAAAACCACGGGCTTGTAAACCATTTAATGAAGAAACAAAATAATATTATCTACTGTTCATGTAAAAAGTGTAACTTACCATTCACCTAAAGATATTTTCTATTCCTTTTGTTTTTCTTTTATTTTTAAAATACCATGGGCAATTACCACGGGTTTCTAAAACCACAGACTTCTCCACGTAAAAAGTAAAACTTACCATTCACATAAAAAGATTTTGTATTCCTTTTGTTTTTCTTTTACTTTTAAAATACCGTAGGCAATTAACATGGGTTTCTATAACCACGGGCTTGTAAAGCACTTAATGAAGAATCAAGATAATATTATCTACACTTCCTTCTCTTACTTCTCTTATGTATAGTTTTAAATATATTTGGAGAGATTCCCTCTTATCTTTATTATGCACTTTTTATCAATAATGTAGAACCTTTTATATATATATGAATATTCTCCTTCAAAATTTACATCGGACTATATTTATTTATTTTTAAATCTCTCTCTTTTTTTTTTTTTTTCTCCATATATATTAATTTTTATTTTTATTTTGAATGGCCAAATGCTTGATAGTGAAATGGAGAAACCCAAATTCTTGTAGCGAAACTCTTCAACGACAACAATGTTGATGAATTTGATGGTCAAAGACCTGGATCAGAGAACACGCCTTTGTGCAACGGTTGAGCGACCAGAGGATCAAACAACTTTGATACCAATGTAATGACCAAAAGTCGTATACGCAGCGGAAATATTTAAAATACTTTGTAGACAAATACATCCATTTTAAGACAGTAAATGTAAATTGTATATTATATAAAGAATTGATGTAGGATGAGTTACAAATGAGAATGAGGGTCCTGTATATATAGCTAGGTCAGTACCATTTCACAAAAAGGCATGTCTCTAAGACATGCCTTTTCATTATTAACTGACTAACATTAGTTAATTTACTTTTGTTTATTATTATATATATAAAATATATATATATATTATTATGATTATTATTTATTATATTTATATTTATTTTTACATAATTTATGTTCATAACATTGCCTTCTCCTTCAAAAAGCTTTGTCCTCAAAGCTTACTGATGAAGAATCAGATCTCTTCTGTTGTTCAAAATATCTTCTTGTTCTGAGCTTTTATCTTTGTTGATACAAGATTGAGTCACAACCCTTTCAAAGATGGGTACCTTGTATTTTCATCATTTTTATGCAATCATAACTTAAAGATCACTTAATATCAAATTAGAGGGGGGTGGGGGAAGGGGATTAAAAGAAAATAATTAACATAGAAATATTACAAAACATGTGAAAAAATATATAAAATGCCTTGATTATGACAATTAACCAACCACAATATTTCTGGCATGACATGGACTAATAAAGTCAACCTTCTATATCCTTATGCTTTTAAGAAATAAAATGATATTAATTTTCCATTCTTGATAAATGTTAAAAGATTTATCCAAATTATATTTTTAATAATTTTACAATTTATTTAAAATTAAAATTTTAATATTTTGAAATGCTTAATTAACAAAAAAAACTAATCACATTTATAATTTTAATAATTAAAAAAAAAATCTTAATTAACAAAGTGTTGTATGTTATTATTCTTTTTTAAATAGTTGTTTATATTGGATGTAAAGTAATATAATAAATTCCTTTCTTTTATGATAGTAATATTTTTTTTTAAGCAACATTATAAATTCCTTACTTTCATTCTACACTATAACTTTTTTTCTAAAAATGGAACTTATTCAAAGCATAATTTTTTAAAATGTTCTAAAGTTAAAAATGTATTTTAATTTATAATTAAATAATTTGTCATCGATTGACAATTTTCTTGTACAATATAGAATATTGTAAATTCTTTAATTTGTTTTTATGTTGGTAAATTTCTTACTTTCATTTTTAAGTTTACTTTTGCGAATATTAAAAAATAAATTAAATTTATGTTTTGTTTTGTTTAATATTTAGGTAATTTATTATGAATATATAATATATATATATATATATTATATATATTTTTTTTTTTAGGACAGGGTGGATGGTACTGTCAGGCCTAATCTAGGGAGACCCAGATCAAACCTCATAGCTCCACTATAACACCAAGGGCATAACCAACCACTGCAAGTGGGTATACCAATTCCTATGATTTTAGCAAAGCAGACTCAACGGAAAGGGGAATCCGCCCCTCTAGCCGCCACCAAGCAGGTCATTAGTACTAATGAGGTTGAACTTCGCTTATTATAATATTAATGTAAAATATATATATATCTAAAATTCTGCTTTCATTTTGTAAATGGTACTTTTCCAATATTTAAAAAAAAAAACTATACTTAATTTTATAATTAAATAATTCATGGTAAGTATTTATAGTGATAGTCGTACAAGAGATGACACTCTAAATTCCTTGGTTTCATTTTACATTATATATTTCTTATTTGATTCTATATAAGTGGTTGTGTTTGTAAAAGTTATAAAATTATTAAAGTCAAAATTGTATTTCATTTTATAATTAAATAATCCATCATGAGGTTTTGGAGAAGTTATTGTAAGAGAGAGGTATTCGTAAAGCCATATATCTTTTTATTATTTCATAAGTGTTTACAAGACATGCCTTAAATTAAAGGTTGATTTTCGCATTTCCAAATTTAAGAAGGTTGTTTAGAATATGTTAAAAACCTTATTATTAATAATTTATTCTTGAAGCTTGGTTTACAGCCATGACACTTGTTTAGAAAACAAGGCATATTAATACATGTCGAACACCTTAAGACTAATGCTCATGCACATACCAAAGATCGAGATACGAATATTTGTATGGTTTTTTAAAGAGGGGAAAAATATGCATCACTTAAGAACTTGTAAGACTATAAATATTTTACATGAAGATATCTCATAATCGATCATAGACAAATGACCCTCCATGCTCTTTAAATAAATATCACGCGCCAATCAAGTGTTAAGCATGTTAATGTCAAGAGGATGCTTTCCCGATTAGATCTCTCGTGTAAGACACAGTTGTGGTCATCAAATTGATAAAGCACATTAAAAGCACACATTAAATTTTGAAACCACATTAGACTAAGTTGAACTTAACCTAGCTTCTAGTCTCCAAATAACCCAATATCTCCCCTCAAGAATAGCTTGGGTAGGATTGAAGGATTTACTTGGGCACGACCCTACTTGTTGGAAAGCAAGCTAGGTAAACCCTAAATAAGAGGATTGGGACCTTACTAGTTGGAAAAGCCCCGTTTTATTTTTCCAAGTGAATGGAGTTTCTTGGGGTGGTTGTATGCATAATGTTTTGTTTTGGATCTTTCCTCTTCAATATTATTGTGGAAGCCATGACTGACAAACATCCAACAAAAGCAAAAGGGGAGGAGGAAATAGGCATTAGAGTTTATCCTCCCTCAACGATAATTTCTCAAAATCCTAACACAAACCCAAGATTTAAGAACTTGCCTTTTGTGAGGGGTATAGTGAAAATGTTAGCAACTTGACCATATGTACAACAACAAAGCACTTCAAGGGTACCATCCTAAATAATCTTCCAAAAGAAGTGCATGTATAACTTAATGTACTTTTTGCATTAATGTTAAACTCACTTCTTCCTGGTGACCTAAAAGGCACTTTTATTGTTCCACTATAGATTGGTTGGATGCTATTGCTAGAATCCAAAGTCTAAAACAATCTATCTAAGTGAAAGAGGTTCATGATTTAAGTGCACTTTTTATTGATAATTTACATTTTATGTAGAAAGAAAAAAGGGAATTTTGTGTTTAAAATCCCAAGAGACAAGTTTGAAATAAACATCACCTATGGTAGACTTCTTATCATCGGGGTCGCTAGCCTAGCCAAATTGTATGAAACCACCCAACAAAGGATATCCCCATGAATTGTATCCTATAAAAAAAATTGAATTGCACTACAAATATATGCAGTTTCATGTTTTCTACTTTGAAATGGATTTAGTTAGGTTCTTTCATGCACTAGGCAATGAGATCAATAACAAAGAAAAGGTTGAGGTGAATGCAGGTTAAAAACAAAAGGTTTCAAAGTAACTGTTTGTACAAAATGATGTCCACTTCGAGTGAGGTGCAGGTGACATAAAATTTAACTCTAGATAGGAAGAAAGAAGGTGTTGGTTTACAACCATCCATGTGAAAGTGATGAAGAAGGTCACATGCATACTCAAGTTAGGAAAGAGACATGCATTTCTTGGTTTCTTAGTTACTATGTCAATTTTTTTCTCAAGGTTAAATTTCACATGGTTTTATATGTTTAGGTTCATTACTATTGATTATATTGTCATCGACATAAAACATAAGTATAAGAAGATGGCCACCTACTTGCTTGTTAGAGTGGCATCTACAAAATTTGGAGCCAAGAAGGAAAACTTAACATAATATTGGTTTTCGACAACCCGTTGCATTTGTGTTGAAAATAGTAATGAAGAAGCGTTCCTTGATTAGTGACATAATGATAGGGACCACAACGAGTTTCTCCTTAACATGCTCGAGTTTCCTAAGAATTAGGATGAGTTCCTAAAAGTTAGGATGAGTTATGAATCAGATAACTAATGCGCATGAGTGGAAGGTCGAGCTTATTGTCTTCTAATGCGAGTTAATTTGGGAAAAGGACAAGTGACTAAGTCTCAAGTTCTAGAATTGAGATGAGGTGAGTTGCATGAGTTGGTTCAACTCAGCTAACTCATGAATCACGAAATCAATTTCCTAAAATATAATTTTCTAGATTTAGCCATTTAAATTGCTTAAAAGGAGGAGCGAAGGCATAATTGTATTCATTATTGTATGTAGAGTTTGTGTGTGAGCTTGTGAAGAGAAAGAACATGCAAGAGAGGCTTGTGCGAGATTTGAAGAAGGAAGAATTCCTTGGGAAGTGATCATAGAAATAAGAGAAAATTCCTATTTAATAGGAATTGTTAATGATCTAGGAAATATGAGCTCCTAGTGCACATAGATTTAGGAGGTAGGATCAAGGATCGAGCAAGAGTGTTTCATATTAGTACAAGTACAGAGAACAAGGTCGTTCTATATTTAAACTATGTTGTATTATAAGAGATCTATTGCACATTCTTCTTCAATAATATTCTCAAGCAAGTAGAGGGTTTTCCCAGTTGGGTTCCCTAGAAATATTGTGTTGTTGGATTATTTGAATGTGTATTTGTTTATGTTCCTATTCTGTTGCAAAATAAGTACATACATTTTGTTTATATATGAAAACAAACTAAATTTCAGATTGTTCATATTAGCAGTTGCAAAATTTTGCATATTTTCTACATGGTATAAAAGTAGTCAACAAAATTTACCACCACACAGACCTCAAATTTGGGAGAAAGCTAAGTAGGAGAAGAAGATTTCTAGGTTTTTAGTTTTCATTGAGATGACATCAGCGAGTCACAAAGATCAAGTTAGACTTGACAGAGCTTCTAACTTTGGTGTCTGGAAGGCTACGATGCTCTTTCTATTACATGAGCTTGGTATGAAGGAGTTCGTGATAATTGTTATAGTTATACCAATAGATCCTATCCATTTCCATGAGTACAAGAAGGATATGTCCAAGGGGAAGAGGATAATCCTCGTTGGAGTTCGAGATCATATTGTTCCACATATTGCAAATAAGAATATGGCAAAGGAAATGTGGGATGTCGTTTGAAGCTATACCACAATCCATCTTAGAATCGTAAAATGATTCTCAAGGAGAAACTGAGGACCACAAAGATGCAAAGGGTGAGTACGTTTCTTCCTATCTCACTAGGATTCAGTGAGTCTGAGATGAGCTTGCACTTGTAGGAGAGAAACCATAAGACAATGAGTTGGTGCGAACAACTATAAAAGGGTTTACCAATGAATGACAAACATTTGTTCAAGGAATAACTAGACGAGACATTACCATATTGGGAATGCCTATGAAGTGATTTCACTCAGGAGGAGCTCAGGCTCAGTCTAATCAAGGTTTCTACCAACAACAGTGGCAAGGGGTTGAAGTTTGAGAATGAAGAGGAGAATTTTTCTCTTGAAGGTAAAGAAAAGGGAAAGAAAGGCAAAGGGAAGGGCAAGACCAGTCAGAGGAGTGATAAGAGGAAGAAGGATCTAAGTAATATCAAGTGCTTCTATTACCATGATTTTTGGAACTACGTTATTAAGTGCCCAAATCTAAAAAAGAAGGGGTTGAATAAGGAGCATGTGGTTACATTAGTTAAGGTAGATGGGTATGCTTCTCAGTTTGAGAAATATATCTCATTGATATCTTGCATGGCAAACTCAATAAGCATCAACACATGGTATATTGATTCATGTTCCTCTTTCCACATGACTGGGAATAGGGAGTATTTTAGCCAAATGGAGGAGAAGGATATGCAAGGTCATATCGAGCTTGGAGATAATGACAAGTCTAAAAGCAAGGAGTTGGTATTGTCAACTTTGAGAGGGAGTCTGGAAGCTCTCTCCATCTTAGAGATGTTCTCTATGTTGTAGGACTAAATAAGAACCTGGTTTCAGTAGCAACCCTTAAGGATAAGGGATATGCTGTCATCTTCAATAGACGTAAGACGTACTTCAAGCATCTAGCTTCTCAGATAGTGAATAAAATAAGTGTGAGGATGAGGAATATTTACACATTGCAGGTAGATATCTGCACAACCTTGAGCAGTAAGGCATGATGTGAGTAGAGTAGGGATGTTGGAGAGTTTTGGTATAGGTGCAAGGGGCACTTACATCATGGGGTGCTGAAAATTATTTAGTAGATAACCATAGGATTACCAGCATGCAGTTTTAACAAGAGTGGAGTGTGCAAGGGGTGCACGCTTGACAAGTATGCCAAGTTTTATTTCTAGGGAAAGATAACATACCCAAATGGATTTTAGAGTTGGTGCATTCAGATGTGTGTGGGCCCTTCTCTTCTCCATCACTTATGAGACACACGTTTTATATTACTTTCATTGATGATTATTCTCGTAAAACCTAGATATTCTTTATGAAAAAGAAAGATGAGGTCTTAACCAAGTTCTTGGAGTTTAGGACCCTATCTGAAAATCAGATAGGAAAGAAGATCAAGGCAGTGAGAAGTGACAATGGTGGAGAATATGTCTCCAATGCCTTCAAGGAGTTGTGTGTGACAAAAGGAATTAGGAGAGAGTTGATAGCACCTCATAACCCTATGCAAAATAGGGTGGCTGAGAGAAAGAATTGTAGTATTGTTGGAGCAATGAAGGTCATGTTGCATGATCAAAGATTACCTATGTTCTTTTGGGCATATGTAAGAAACACTATAGTATTTCTGCAGAATAGGAGTCCACACGGGGTGCTTGGTTGAGTGACACCAGAAGAGGCTTTCACAATAAAGAAACCTAATGTTTCACATTTCTGTATCTTTGGAACAAGATTTTATTGCCATGCGTCCAAAGATAACATGAAGAAGCTCAAACCCACAACAGAAAAATATATTTTTATGAGATATAAAAAGACAACTCAGACATACAGGGTGTATCTTCCAGGACTCTCGAAGACAATTCTCAGGCGGGATGTGAGATTCCAAGAGGATTGAGCTCTGAGACATTCCTTGGAGCATGAGTAGATTTCAGTTTATGAGGAAGAGTTACTTGCTCCCAAGAAAGAGCCAAATCTAGGACCACAAAGCAAGCCTCCACTAGGTTACAAGAGGGATACACAATAGGATGAGGAGGAGAGATTAGGCCAAGATTAGGCAACTACTCAGCCATATACTTTTAGCACAGGGAGGAAGAGGTTCAAATGGGCTTCGAGGATGATTTAAGAGGCCCAGGAGCAGGTTGAAGCTCTTAGTACCATGCTCAAGCAGAGCAGACAACCACAAAGATACATAGGTTATATGGCACTAATGACAAAGTGGGTGGACACTAAGCCTTATTTTTTCAAGGAGGCAACTTCTAAGTAGTTTTGGTAGGATGCGATGTGGAGGAATGTTCCTCCATCATGAAGAATTATGTCCAGGAGATTGTGCCATGACCTTAGGGAAAATCGATAGTTGGATTGAGATGGGTGTACAAGGTGAAGCATGACACAGATGGGAATGTTGAGAAGTAAGGGGCTAGGTTTATGTCCAAGGGTTTTTCACAGATTGAGGGCATATATTATAATGATACTTTTTCCCTAAGTGATCTGAAAATAGGGCACTTAGGCTTCTTGTCTAACTTGCAAGAACCTCTCCCACTCCCAAAGCTTAAATATTCCCAAGTCTTATTGATTAACCAATGCAGAATTAAATGTGTGCTTGACAATATAGGTGTATGCTTATGTCTGTTTTAGAACTGTTTATGTGCTGTGAATTGGTTTGATTAAACTAATGTATAAATACATATAACAGTAAATAATTGCAGCAGTAAAAAAAACACATAAAACAACAATTTAATGAGGAGTTCACCCAAAACTCTTGGGCTACATCTCCTTGAGCTCTAGTCAACTTGACTAGGCTCTTTTGGATTACGACAAAATCCTTTTACAAGCTCTTGGTTCAACTCCACTAATTTACACAGGAACAATGGGCTCAGAACACCATCTCTCCCTGGCTTTGAAGCTCTCGCTTTTTGGCCCTCGGCTTTCGCTTTGGCTCTCGGCTCTAGCTCTGGCTCTCTGCAAATGACAGCTCTCGGGCTTTTCACTTGACTTCCAAGTGACACCACTCTGCTGCTCTATGCATTAGCTCTACATTCTCTTTGCCTCCCCTTTCTGCGTTGCTCTCTTTCGCCTTAGCTTCCTGCTTTGGCTTAATCTTCTGCGCTCCTGTCTCAGCCCTGCCTTTAGCTTGCTCTCTGTCTCTGTCATTCTGTGGCTCCTAAGCCAATTGGTGTTGTCTGTTTGTTTCCTCTTCTGGGTTCTCTGGCTCCCGACCTCTATCTGCTTAAATCCCCCTCTAGGTGTTAGCAATCACTGGTAAATGCCTTCAGGGATGGTGGCCACTTGTTCTGTAACGAAATGGACCATCGATGCCGCCGTTCTCTATTTACACATAGAATACATAGAAAACCTGTAAAAATCTTCCCAAATGCAGTCTATCGAACTTCAAAAATCATTAATTCTGCCTTATATCCTTTCGGATCCGTCTTCGAGCGCCATCGCAAGTAACCGTTGATCAACGGCTATTATTGATTTTAGGTGGCTAACACACACGAAGATTACGCACTAAAAAAGGTTGGTTTTCTCTCTCCAGTGCCTAGCCATGTGGCAGCCAGTGTATGGGCTCAGGCAGAACCTGACCAAAACCACTTACCACCTACAGCTCGACCGAAATCCTGCTCGTTTCGTGGTTTCCCTTTGTATTTGAAAAATACATTAAAACACTGAAAAAATAGCAAACATGTCTTTATGGCGGACTTGAAATGTTATGCAACTGCATTTACAAACCCTTTCGGGTCCGGTTTCATTGCATCGCTTATATATCTCTCTCTCTCTCTCTCTCATCTCCTCTAAATAATAATATAATATATTATCTAATATATATTATATAAATATATATTATATATATATTATATATAATATAATATAAGCCCCGCTCCTCTGTAATGTTCCGACGCGATATTTTGATGCTATTGATTGCAATCACATATCGCATAGACTCGGGGTCTTTCCATATGGCATGGCCTAGGCCGATGTCGATCTGCCGATTTCGGCGATCGCAACATCGCTCGACCCAGGGTCCCGCCTTAAGCCCCATGCCATTGCTGATGTCAATTCGGCAATTTCGACAATCACAGTATTGCATCGGCCCGGTCCTTATGTTATTACATGTTTGCCTCTGACCCGATATGTCGGGGATCGACGATTGGGGGTTTCTCCCCTTTCCGCTTAAGTCCGCTCTTTTTCCCTAATCTGATGCGATTTCCCTTTATAATGGTTTTTTGCCCATTTTAGAGGATTTTTTCTCTTTTTCTAAAGAACATAGGGCATCTTCTTTTGGTGATAACTTTTGCATCCTAAGTCCATTTTTTCCCATTCGAGTTGCAGTAGATTCAAAATGAAAAGATCTTTCCAATGGGACTATGTCCAGGAAATTCCTTGGACTTTCATTTTCCTCTGTGAGGAACACTTAGACTTAGAAGTCTATCCAAAATCCATTTTGGATCACTAATAACATGGTATTCATCCATCAGGACTATTCTTACAGGGTGGAAGATCCACCAAATGGATGTGAAGAAAATATTCCTCAATGGAGTGGTTGAGGATAATATTTATATGGAGCAACCAGATGGGTTTGAGTAGTTTAATAAGGACACACATGTGTGCTAAATGAACAGAGCTCTTTATGGTCTCAAGTAGGCTGCAAGAGCATGGTACACTCATATTGACAACTTCCTTTGAGAATTAGGCTTCACTAAGAGTGAGGAGGATGCCGGCCTATATTACATCATGGTTGGAGGGTTTTTGCTCGTTCCAGTGCACTATGTTGACGACCTTATATTAACTGGAGCAAATAGCTTGATCCAGGATCTCAGGGAAGACCTTACAAGGGAGTTTTAGATGAAGTATATGAGGCTTTTGCACTATTTCCTTGGCTTGGAGGTTTGGAAGGGTGATGGTGAGATCTTCTTGGGAAAGGGTAAGTATTGGATATTTCATATGTAGTATTCCAGGACCATGACCACAACCTCTAGTCACAAATTGGAGGAAGGTGGATGCTAGTAAAGCAGAGTGAGTAGATGCTACAATATACATGCAACTCATTGGGTTGTTGATGTACTTGCTCAAAACATAACCTAATATTTGTTTTGCAGTCAACCATCTAAGTCAGTTCATGTTGGAACTGACCAGAGTTCACTCGGTTGCTGCGAAGCATGTGTTGAGATATCTTAGAGGCACAACAGATTATGGGTTACAGTACATATGGGTTGATGGAGTGAGGCTTAAGGAATTCACAGATGCAGATTGGGTAGGGTGCTCCACAGATAGGAAGAGTACTTCAAGTGGCATCT